>CANNZV010002031.1:125272-169034 GCA_947561585.1 Caprella mutica | reverse complement strand
ATTCGTCATAAGTCAACAGTTGTGTTATTTTAATTTTATATGGGAACTTTTAATTATTTTTTAGGATGTCTTGCAATGGTTCTTTGCCAAGTTGATGTTTTTGGATTGTTTTGAACACTGTTTCGATCACGTTTGATTACGACATCATTTCTTACTGATTTTGGTCTCAAAGAAAGTTATCTGCTGTTGGTACGGTTTGTTTAACTTTTGGAAATATTGCAATTGAACAGGATCTAGATTCTAGAAGAACCTCTATGGTGAAACTCTCTTGCGAATTCTCGTTGCACTGCTACTAACGATCCATGATGTTCGAAGTTAAGATTCCGCTGTTCTTACTCGTTGTTTTTAGCTGAATTTTGTCATATCGGGGATAATTTTGATTGTTATAATTTGATAAACAAATAATCTTTTTATTCGCATCATGAATACTGAAAAAATCTTAAGATTTTGCCTATAAATTCATATTTATTTTATATACGTAGCTGAATCTGTTTTCGTGCTATAAACCTTTAAAAGTGTAAAGTTGATTTTCCGCCACCCTGTACATACAAATATATACATTTTTGTTAAAGAATCTTATCTAAATATAAAAAAAAATGATTTCATCATATTGAAAATAAATACACTATTATTATAATTCTCATAAGGATTTAATTTAATTTTTAAATATTTCAATATAATGCATATAACCTATTTTTTAACAAACTGACCTTAATTTGACTGCCCTTGTAACTCCTTCATTCTCAGTTGTGAAATTCTTGGCGCTTAATTTCTCCACCAACTCATTAACTTCATAAGCAGAGAGAGAACACCTCGCAAGATACAGCTTGAAGAATCTGTGAAGAGGAGAATAACGATAGTAATAGGCATTTACACTGTAATATTATGTAAACTATATTTGATCTGTTAAAATAAATCGGTATTCAATGCATGTAAATTGGATACCATCATTGTGTAATTACAGTCAAGATGCTATTATTTTTAGAATTTATTCTCCAGAAATGCTCCTTTGTTTTATTTACTAAATCTAACAATAATAAATGAATATTAACTACTGAAATATTTATCCCTTTGGAATTAGTAGCTAATCTTCCAGTTGAATATCATCAGATACATGATATAATTTCAAAATATCAGGGCATGATTTTCATTGGTAGGGTTTTCAAATTAGATATTTCTTTTGCATGAAGAGGTGAAATGGTAGAGTATTATATCATACTTGTCACTGATTGAACTAATGAAAAATGTTAAGTACACACCAGGAACTATGTATTATGGTATACGGTTGTTTGGCCGAATGACATTAGGCTGAATGAATGATAGGTCCAAAGACCTTTGAGCGAATGAACGATTGATCGAAATATTTTTATATGGATACACATTAAATAAGAGCCTTTCGTCCAAGTGTTCGTTCAATCAAATGTCCTGCAGTCAAGTGTCATTAGGGCAATCGTCCGCACATGATGTATTATATCTAACTACTAATTCTAAGATTTCGCAGTGTTCCAGTCCCAGATATCAAATTTTCTCATTTCAATAATTATTAAATCTGATAATTAACAATAAATTGTATTCTAGTTATACTTCTAAAGTTATATTTTTATAACTTCCGTTCAAATTTCTTGCAGTGCTAACAATAGTTAAGACCAATGTAACTGTATTGATAAAAAATCTCATGACTCACGTGTGTGATTCTTTGGTAGAACCTTCTGGTTCTAAGCTGACGATAATTCTGCAGACAGTTTCTAGAGAGTTAGCAGGAGTGTCAGTTACACGAAGTACAGGGGGTACACCATTGGACATACGGGGTAATGGAAATCTTCTATCCCCGAGACTCTCATCTTCAAACTTGAAGGTAAACTCTGTAACAATGAGTTAGTTAAAAAGATCAACTTGTTATGCACATGGTGGGTGTACAACATATGGCACGGGTTAATAAATTGAGATTATGATAATATCGACAATAAATATTGAACTGAAATAGAAACTATTTGCTGAAAATAACTACAATTTGTTAAGCAATATTTCGAAAAATTAAATGTTTAAGTTAACGTGCAGATTATATGTATAGAAATATATGATCCAACAATACAAATACAACTATCAGGTATAATTATAAATATACGTGTAGCCATATAATAATAAGCGACGTCTGTCTGTCCGTAACTTGGAGTACGTTTACGGTTAGACTATCCAACAAAATGGGTTGAAATTGTATAGAAACTTCCGATCTAGCGCCCTAGTCATACATAATGCTTTTTATTTGTTTACAAAATTCGAAGACGATTGAAATTATTCGAACTTAATTTTTTAGGGATTTAATTCAAATCAGAAATTACATGGTAACATATATAAAATTGGACATATGGCAAAAGTACAAAATGAATGTTCACAATGATTATGATTTTACTGGCTAAAATTGAAGGTGTATTTTACGCAATTGAAAGTGTTATAATTGTTTTAAATTATGAGGAAGGAACTAATACGGTGGAAATAAACTAGTATTTAAAATAAAACCATTTTTTAACAATATAATAATAATTAATTCGGATCTTTCCCATTTGACTATCCCCACCAAATTTAATTCAAATTATTTTTTTATTATGTATTTTTGTCCATAGAATCCGAAAATTAAAACCGTTTTATTGTAAAACTAATAATTTTTCAGATATGAGGGTTTAAATTTATTTATTTCCTATGTATTACTGAAGGATTGGGAACTTTGAAAAAACTCGTGTCTTCACGCTTAATGGTCAATTTTGGTCAGAGATAGCCGTAATGTAGTTTGTTGTATCCGCTAGTTTGCTGTACTGCACACTTCATGATTGTTTAATGACCTGGCAGGGGGTATGCGGGGCGGCACACCCCCCTTTAGACACAAATCAGCATTGAAGTGATAAATTGAAAATATCACGGAAACTGGAAATATATTCGACATGTGTATTTCGGGGGGCGTGCCGCCCCCCAATTCCCCCTGTCAGGTCATTAGTCAATCATCAAGTGTGCAGTACAACAAACTACATAACTGTTTTATGAAAAAAATCTATATTGTTTAGGTAATTTCAATGAAAACACGAGTTTCTTCTTCGAAGTTCTCAATCCCTCAGTAATACATAGGAAATAAATAACTTTAAACCCTCATATCTCAAAAACTATTAGTTATTACAAAAAAACAGTTTTGTTTTTCGGATTTTATTGACAAAAATACATAAAAAAATTAATTTCACTTGAACTGGTGGGGGTCGTCAAATGGAAAAGATCCATTAATTCAAATGAATGATAATATATATTATGTTACGCACCATTTGCCGGTTTTCACAATCACGAGAATGAGCTGCGCGTTTTTTACCAACCCCTTTTACCATTTCAGACACGCTATATCTTCTAACCATTTTTTTGAAGTTTTTATAGTTGAAATACGTTGCTTTTGTTGTAAATAGACTATAAACACAAAAAATTAAACATTTGCAGATTCAGATTTTTTTATACGAGGTACAAAATAGTGGTTAGTCAGACTAATTTACTATGCATTTTTTGGAGTTTCTATGGTTGCATTACGGTGCTTCGGTTGTAAATAAACTATAAACAAAAAACTGAAACATATGCTGACTCATTTTTTTTATATGAGGTGGTTAGTCAGACTTCAATTTCATGTCGGAAGAAATATTTCACCCTCCTTCACTCATATAGCGGAATAGATTTTATAAATATAGTTATTTTGCCGAAAATTCCTAAATTATCTTAAATCGAAATGTAAATTTTTTATTAACCCTTAACGACCGGGAAGAACTAATTAGTTCACCTATTTTTCAATTGAATTTACTTGAAAAATATAATAGATACAGTTCTGGAGACTAAAGGCACGAATTAGTACAGTTCTTGAAAGATGCCAAACGTCGCTATGTGAATATTTCTTAACCGCGGCGTTCAGTGTGAAGTGATACGTTGTAGGGTGAGGTAGTGTCGTCTCAACGCTTGTGATAAGTAACTTTGAGTGTCATGGAGGAACAGACAAGTAAGTATTTTTTATTCATAATAATTATAACCATGACTGATACACCATAATATATGTAGGGAATGTTGTATTTTGTGTCTGTTTACCTTAATCATTTAACTACGACTCATTTTTTCTCCAAGACTAATTAGTTCAGTTCGTCAGTGCGACCCATGACTTACCACCTGACGAATTGGTCTAGTTCGGAATTGCTCGTTCATATATGATAAAAATAACTATGTTTCCAGGCATACCGTCCAAAATGTTCTACAGCATTAGACAGAATCATCCAAGAATTGTTGAGCAATTGATGACAGCTGATGTAAGTGATGGAGAGGTGGAATATGATAGCGATGATAGCGTCGAAGATCCTCATTTTCAACCAGATGTTCAATCCGAAGATGGTGAAGGTAATCAATGCAATATATATATTGATATACATGCAATCTGTATACATTATTAGGTAAAGAGATAACTTTTTATTCAAACAGATGATGATGAGGAGGAAGATGGAATAAGTGAGGACTCAATACAGACAGAATCGTCAGTTGTGATAGAGATTAGTGCTGACAATACAAGAGCTAAGAGAACCTCTAATAGGACAAATGTACGATCTTGGGAGGAAAACGTAATGGAAGATCTTACTTCTAATCATGATTTCTTAGAAAACATTGAATTGGATTCAGAATTTTCCATCTTTGCTCCAGTCGTATATGTTCGACGCTTCTTGGATGATGATCTTCTTAACCTCATGGTTGAAATGAGTAACTTATACTCTGTCCAAAAAGATCCTAATAAACCATTGAACACCAACAAGAAGGAAATCGAGCAGTGGATTGGACTTTGTTACTTCTTTTCTTTGATTAAGATTTCTAACACAAGACTTTATTGGAGCACGGATCTAATTGGCTTGAGAGAAATCACAGCAGAAGTAATGTCCAGAGATAGGTGGTATGAATTGAAATCGAAATTTCATCTTGTGGACAATTCCAGCCTTGAAGCTGGAGATAAATTTGGCAAAATTCGCCCAATGATTAATCATTTGCAGAGTAAGTTTAGAGAGATTCCAAAGGTTCAGAACATATGTATCGACGAACAGATAGTTCCATTCAAAGGGAAAAGCTGCCTCAAACAGTATCTTCCATCTAAGCCCCACAAATGGGGATATAAGATATTTGTGTTAGCTGACAATCAGGGAATAACATATGATTTCATGCCATATAGTGGCAAAATAGATCCTGTTCAAACTGCAGGGGTTCCCGATTTGAAGGCAAGTTCGAACGTAGTGCTCCACCTCATTCAACATGTATCCCCAAATAAAAACCATCTCTTATTCTTCGACAATTGGTTCACGTCTCTTCCCTTGATGCAATATCTTGCTGATCAGAAAATATACTGTTGTGGAACTGTACGTCACAATCGTATCCCTGGAATAAAGTTTTCCAAAACTCAAGAAAAGGAACTGATGAAGAAAGGTAGAGGTTCATATGAAGAAAGGCGTTTAGTAAGTGAAAACTGTGACTTGGCATATATAAGATGGTATGACAACAAAACGGTTCATCTTCTTTCTTCATTTGCAAAGGCGAATCCCATTCACCAAGTGGACAGGTATGATCAGAAAGCAAAGAAGGTTATTTCTGTGAATTGTCCTGATATAGTACAGGTATACAATAAGTCAATGGGAGGTGTCGACAAGGCTGATTTCCTCATTGCACTGTACAGGACAAACATCAAGTCAAAGAAATATTACATGAGAATGATATTCCACATGCTTGATATGATTATGGTGAACAGCTGGCTTCTGTACAAACGGGATGTATCTCTGTTGAAGTTACCACGGAAGGAAACTCTTGGACTTGGAGAATTCAAATTAAAGGTTGCATTCACTTTGATGAAAGAAGGGAAATCAATGAAGAGAGGTCGTCCTTCTGGTGATGTTCTTTCTACTAAGAAAAAGAAATGTACCATACGTTCGTCCCGTCCTGAAGATCCTGTGCGTCTTGATCAAGTTGGTCACTTTCCAATAGTGAACAAAGTTCGCCGCATTTGTCGAATGGAAGGGTGTGATGGGAGAACTAATGTTACTTGTCTCAAGTGCAAAGTGCATCTTTGCTTCAATAGAGCAAATAATCATTTCTATGATTATCACAACTAGATTACTTTCGTTATAATCATCAATTCGATAAGAGCAGTTAGTTATTATCATTATATTTGATATGGATATTATTTTATTTCTATATTGAACATTCTGCAATTATAGCCTTAGTTCTAATTATGGATCTCATTATTTATCATTTTTTGTTCAGTCATAGATTATAATGGATGTTATTATTTATTATATGAAGTCTAATAACAATTGTTTTCACAATAAAAAGAATAAAATCCATCATTTTAATCTATTTCATTTAATTTCATTAATAAAAAATAGTATCCAAATACCGAATCGAACTAATTAGTTCAGTTATAATAAATTATTTATTGTTTATTTTTTTCGAGAAACGAATATATTTAATATCAATATATACTCCAATATACCCAAAAACAACTTAAAATAATTTTTTTGCGCGATATATCTATGTGCCGGCCGTTAAGGGTTAATACGATATAATTTGATTCATACTATATTTTAATATTCAAAGATGTCTCTAAGTAATCGTAATTTACTTATCGGCCTCATTTCCAAATAGTACAAGAAGGTGGAGCTTATCCTATGCAACGTGTCAAATCTCAAAATTTCAAACATGTTCACTTACCCATGTTAATATCTGTCTCCACCCCATTCAGAATGTTCAGTTCGTGATTTCTCACAGATGTACAACTAATGAAGACGATACTTTCTTTAATTAGTTTACTCTTTAGAATATTCAGACTGAATTGTGATCCAAGGCAGCCAATGAAGAGAACGAAACTGCACCTGAAAAAGAAATTATCAATTGCAGGTTATTTCAAGCTAAGATAGCGCAATTTATGACACCAAAGTTCTTCATTTTGATCTGCATAGTAAAATCTTTTCAATGAAGCGTTAGTGATACATATTTATTAGTATATAAAATACTATTTGTTTCAAGTTAACAATTCATTTGTTTGAATTAAAGTTTGTCTCAGAACATTTTTATATTTTTACAGCACGAAATTGAATGAATTGAACTCAACAGCTGTTTGAGGGTGAATATTAAAATAACACAAAAAATGTATTACGGATTTTTTAGGAATTAATTAAGTTTCACTATTCAAATTAAATAAGTTATTATAATTTTAACTAGTAGAGTTACATTTTGAGGACAAATGTATTAACAGTAACGTATATGATTCGTGCAAATTAATTTATTCTCAACTCTTAAATGTTGATGAATAAATTTAAACTATTATTTAATACGGTTTTTCATCTCTTAATACATATGTATATGAAGAGTAAGAATTTTTCTTGGAGAGAAATTTTATTATTAGGATGTGAGAAATGGTCAGAAAATAGTAAATATTTAGTGACTACTAAAAGACACTATTTTAAAAAATTCTATTAACACAGAAAAATAAAAAATATCGAAATTAATGTTAATGTAAAACTATGTGGAATTATTTTAATTATTCGCAGTTTCTAATTTGTGAGTAAATTAATAATTTCCATGTAGTATCTATTGTGAACGATGAAATTGTAAGTTTACAGACAACTGTTACTATATATGTATCAAGGAATTGAGGGTCATATTTTAATGGCATTTTTTAAATTCTAGCAAACTAATAATCTTTCATTATCATACAGCAATAGATAGAGAGCCTTCAAGTGTGTGTCGTCACATATCATGTAACTATCACTTATTTACCTCACTGATTTCAGGTCTTGGAAGATTTCATCACTCAAAGGCTGGAAGTTACGATGGCTGTCCCAAACCACTATTTCAATGTTTTTGATTTGTCTTGACATCTCATCTCTCTTCATCTCATCCCAATCAATTCCACTCGAGTGGACACTTGATTGTTGGCTGTAGTTCAGTACTTTGCTCAGGGCAATCAGGTGGTTGGAATTTCTAACTTCATATTCCAAGAATTTATCTACTGCAGGTTCTTCTAGCTTGATAACAGTTTCGCTGAAATCAGCTGCACAGATCAAGTCAAGATTGTGGAGATATTGAGACCTTTTGATAGTTAAAGAAGAAAAATGAATTACAAAACTATCTTCTACCTCAATTTGAACTTGAATTGACCTATGTCAACCTTAACTTAAGTCAAATGAGCTTCGAATAAATTAAAATAAATTTTGTGTCCATCAAATCCGAAAAAAAAAATAGATCTTTACATCAAAATAAATTTTATTATTCAAAGTTTAATGCATTCAATTCATGTTCAATTGTTTAAACTAATAAACAAATGTTTAAACTAATTTAAGTTTCAAATAATTCAAGCCGTTATCTTTAATTTTGCTGGCTCTGAGTCTTTGACTATACTTTATAATTCCTTACGCAGTGTGATTGCTATTTTTCAGTGCTTTAATTGAAATAAATCAATTTTATTTTACCAATATTCAATGTTTCTAATTTAGTGCAACTGGTAAGTGCCTCGTTTAATTGTGTTGCAAAAGGATGAATTCTTTTCATCCTAGTTTTGAAGGCAAGTCTCATGGCCTCAGGCGAAGCATGTCTTTTGACCTTCTAAAACTACCGGTTAAATCTATGGTTACACTTCAATGTATTGTAGCACATGTATGTGCTTATATAAAACAAAGCACAATTGTGATTCCTATATTGGAAATAAAAAAAATAATTGATGAAAGTTTCCGTTTTCTCAAATTTATATTTCCTCCCTAACAATTTTCCTAATTAAAAGTTATATCAATTTTCTTTATCCCTTTTGTTTATAAAGGAAAAATATTGTCTTTTTAAACAAAAAAATTTACCAGAATAACTTAATTTACCAGAATAAGGGCGCGCTTTAGATTTGAGACTATCTTTTTCATTTACGGTCTGATTTACCTGACATTATTTGATTATATGCAGAAATTAATTCTAAGGCATACTATTTGTTTGGAAACATTTTTTTAATTTGTTGATATTTTTTCAATTTTTCAAAAATTGATATTTTGGTGTTTTTGATCAATTTGTTTTGCTAAATTGTTGAATCGATTGGTAATGCAAGCCAAAATAACAGTGCGATCTCTTACATTTGAAATTCCATTATTAGTTTTTAGAATTTCACGAAAATAAAAACAAACGATTTCCCCCCCCCCCCCCCCAAAAAAAAAAAAAAAAAACAATATAACCGATAATATTGAGAATTAACACGTTAACTGCGGCGTGACCCACCGGTGGGTCACGCTGCATTTAAAAAGTCAATATATGTGAATTGTTGCTTGTACATAGATAATATGTTAAAAGATTTTAAATCTTCAAAAACTCTCTTGTACCTTAGTAGAGAAATGATTTAGTTAGGGTAAAAATGAAAGGTTAGAATAAAAAGTTGTTTTATGAGAGCCGCAGTTAAAGTGATAATTAAAATAATGAAAAAAATCTCAATGCCATTCCTTCCACTTTTCTCTTTATTTTCAATATTGATGGCTAAAGTCAGTCTTAAATTAATGAAGTTATTAAAATTTAAAGATAGTACATATCGCAAATATATACCGGGCTTTGCAAAAGTTCTGTTACACTTCTTTTTCTTTAAATTTATCTGTTATCTTGGATTTTAATTTAAATTTGGACACATAAAACAATTGTCTATATATTACAGATACTATTTTGATTCCTAAAAAGTTTATAAATATGAATTGCAACGTAATGGAGACAAAGAGTATTGAAGTATCCGTTTTGTTGCGTGCGGGCCACAAACAAACATACATTAAATTGGGTTAAAATATATCAGTAGCTAACATTTTATATTTAGTTGTATATGCATAGGTAATACATATTCTGTAATAAAAATATAATTTAGAAACTGAATGTTCTAATATTTATCGGATTTATCTTCTTTATGGAACTAGTGGGAAAAAATAAAGCAAGCTAATTTTTGATTATATAAAATGTGTCCTTACTTTGACAGTTCTAGTTTGTAGCAGGTTATGTTCTTCTCGCTGTGATGTTTTCTACAAGCAATGCAGAACTCATTCCGTTGTTCAAAACTAAAATATCAAAAGTTTAACAGGAATAAACACATATAAACAATTCGAATGAATAATTCATTTTGCATATTTCATCTTTATTTGCACATTTTTCAATGATAAATAACTGAATATCCAGTTTTCCTATAGCTTTTCTCTTTTTTTAGAAAACTAACCTGAGTTTGAGTGCCCTGGTACGTCCTACATTCTCAGTTATGAAGTCCTTGGCGCTTAACTTCTCCACCAACTCTTCGACATCAGAAGCAGAGAGAAAACACCTCGCTAGACACAGCCAATGGAATCTGTATATTGGAAACATCATATACACTAAACAGTACATTATTTTAATATTTTGTTTTCTGTTATTTTTCTTTTTTCTGATTTTTTTTTTCGATTTTTCGCCTTCGGACTAATCAGTCTCAAGATTTTTCTGTTTTCAGGATTTTCTTCATTTTCCGATTCTTTTCTATTCGGGATATTTCGGTTTTCCGAATTTATATTTATGTATTCTGAATTTTTCCTTTTTCCGTTTTTGTTCCTGTTATCCGAATTTGTTTTATTCCGACGATTATTTTAGTCATGTAATTGTATCGTATCTTAATTTTTGAAGCGTGACTTTTTTCTTCCAACCAACCAGCCGACCAATAAAATAATTTTTTTCTTTTACTATTGATATCCCGTTAATTTTAATGGGAATGTATTATCACGGAAAGAATAAACGAGGACACTTTAAATTTCAGAAGCAAAACCCGTGGAGTTTTAAGATTTGACAATGTTGCATATAAGATATTCACCACCTTTGAGTTGTAAATTCTTAAAGATGCCAAATAGTGAATGACTAGATGATACAAAATTAGTACATTTTTTGAATATTCAAAAACAATTCCAGTTAAATAATTTCGTATTAATACAAAGTTTACCATTCGATTAAAGTCAATTCAAACTATAAAGCCAGACGTCTGGTAGTAATAATATAACATGTATTTCAATATAAAATGAATTTCAATTCAACAATACTTTCGAAATCTTAGAAATAAAATTCGTTTCATTCGTTATACCGGCTTCACCCACTTTTATTACCAAACGGTTACTTAAACGAAGAAAAGTAACAAGAGATATATAATTGTTACTCCTTGATTACACAATACACATCTAATTTTCTATGAGTTATAGAAAGAAAGAAAATTTGTTTTCGAGTTACATTTATGTATAAGCATATTATTAATAATATACAGTCTTTCATTGTTTGTGACCGTGATGAAAGTTTAAAGTCGTGCATTTTAAAAGTTTTAATATCCATTCATAGCTTAACTCTCACTCAGTATAGGTTATACTTAGATTTCTATAATTATTGTGTTACATTTAACAAACAGCAATTTCATGTTCTATTAAATATTTTTAGTAGTAGGGTACTAAATTCTACAATTTCGAACACGTCAGAAAAAAAAATATCAAAAATATTATTTAACTTCTATTCTAATTGGTATCATGGATAACAATTGAAATAAAAGTTAAAAAAGATTTTTACGTGTTCGAAAATATGGAACCATGCAATAACACGGAACTAATCCTAAAATAGGACATGTTGAATTTCTGAACCAATTGCTTATAATAACCTCATCTAGATTATAATTTTGATGCTTTTTTAGTTACCGTGAAATAATCACAAAAAATTGTCTCCGTTTTCTATGTCTATTTCGAAACATGTCTCAAAATAAGTACCACTTCTATTAAAGCGATGTGTACTTAAAACGAGGACTGCCTGTATTACATATTTTACAACATCTAACTTAACTGAAATCATTGTCGGTTTCATGATTTTAGCGACATGTATATTGTGAAATTTTCCACAAATATGAGTGTTAGAATATTTTGGTTTGCTTTATTTAAACGTTTCATTAATGAGTGTTAAGAGTTAAACCACACGATATTAATTTTGTTTTTGTTATATTTCATTTAGTTCATTCATGACACACTTTACAAGTAGGGCTGGGACTTCTTCCGCACAGAACATATGCAGCAGATTGCCACATGCGTATCTAAATGCATATGTACTAAACATTTCATGTGTATGTATTTATACAAGAATTTAAAAATGGTTCATTGAAAACAATTATTTATAAACAAATGGGCAATGGTTTAGCTTGCAAAAAATATAGTATATGAGTTTCCCAGTTGTTTTAAACTATTTATTATTCAAAACTTTAGTATTAAAACTCAAAAGCCAAAAGTTCATGAAGAGAAAACAAACTTACCGAAAAATACTGGTTTCAACAAAATTCTTTTCTATGTATATCTACCTTTTTGCCATTTTTTAACGCTACTTGCAGTTTAAGAGGATAGCGCTAGGGTTATGCTCAACTACGAGGTCAGATTTTTGGGTAGATCTAATTTACTATTACATCTTTATCTAATCATCGGTGCTTGTGTCACTTTTCGTCCCATTCATTGGTAAGTTACTGCAATAGCTTTTGTGCATCCATCAGCCGTGTCACCTACTGTTGGATTTGGCAGGCTACTTTGTTCGTGAGTCCCTTGTATGTAATTTCCTTTTGACTTCAGCGATATAGTCTTCTGTTCCGAAACAGACTTTAACTCTGTACTAAATAAATTATTATCTATTTTATATGGGGTTAAAAGATAGGTAGTAAAAAATGAACCTTAATAAAGCATTAAGTAAAAGTTAAATATTATTTATGATTTATTATTAGAGTAGCATCAACGCGGGCATTATCTCTAAAATTATAACAGATAGGAAAGATCTGTAGGATGAAAGAGAAAAGAAGTAGTCACTTTTATTATACATACAAACCGGCTTAGCCCTATGACCGATGGGTAAATAGTTATTCAACTTTTTCTAAAAAAAATGCTACCCAAGCAAACAGGGCATTAATTCCGCACCATGCTGGGTAATGCCCTGCACCACTCCAGGCAATATCCTGCTTTGCAGGTTAATGGCCTGCACCCCTATTAACTTGGAAACTAATGGATCAATCCAAATTTCGATTACACCATCATAAAGAGCAGCTTCTAAACTCTTAGAAAAAATGTTAAAAATTTCATTTATATGAAGTCAGATTCACGTTACAGACAAGAGTTTATTTCATATTACGTTTTTTGTAGGTGCATAAATTCAGTTCAGGCGGGCATCTTTTCGCACATACACTACACACTGTTGGTACACACCCTACACACTGTATGTATACACACTGTGTATACACGCTACACAATTATCTTTGGTTATTATATCTTATCATGCTGAAAATTCAACATTTTATTGTACTGTAAAAGTGCGGAATAATGCCCTGCATATTTTTTCATGCCGGGTAAAACCCCGCACTACTTTGTTGCTATTTAGACAATTTTTGGCTGACCTGACACAAAAAAAGTACACTAATTAACCTATAATATGTCTTAAACGTGATTAAATTTGATTGAGAATTGTGGATTCTGCAGCAAATCTTGCAAAATTATCTGATTTTACGAATGCAAATGTTTGGTGCAAAATTATATAGTGTCCAAATTAAAAAATATTTTAAAATACTTACCGAAACCTAACATGGATAATATTATTTGTCCTGACGGTTGAAAACCTGCTCTTTCCAATGTCGTAAACAGAAATTTAAATTTTCAAATAGTTTTGGAGATAAGGGTTGTGCGGGGCAATGCTCGCACATTCCAGGTGTGGGAGAATTACCCGCGTTGACGCTATACAGTATTAACTAAACTGAATACTATTGTTACTGTAATAATAAAGAAACACTCTTTATTTTGTCTGCTGACACAATTTTTTCTATGCTTCATAATTGTCGAGGCCCAATTGCTTTGAACCCAATTGTCCTGGACCCAATTATCGGCGGGCCCAATTGTCGGTGCTCCGTTCTTTCATAACGTATCAATTAATATAGATCTTTCATATGAAGTTTGCCGAAATTATTATTTTCGGCCCACTCTAATGTAAGTATTTACATCACGTCTATGGATACTTCATAAGTGCGATCGAGGGATATTGAAGGCAGCCTCGGTTGTGGCGTTCCTTGGGCGGTGAAAATAATCCTCTCCGCTCGTTACCGTTCACAGAAGTTGAACGCCGTTTACGTTCGGCCAACGGTTATGTTCTCTCACCGCTCCAAAGGTTTTGAACTGCACAAAATTTTGCAGGCGTTGAGAAGCGGTAATTTTCTCTCCGCAAAGTTCAGCACCCCCCCCCCCCACAACGCCCAATCAAAGTTTGGCACCGAATGCAGAAATCCTAAATGGTGCTTCGTCAGCTTTGTCTGGGCTGTGATTAAACATTTGCACAAGCTTTGGCAGAGCATCGTTAAGACAACGCTATGGCAAGCCCGTGTTTTCTATCTTTTCCAAGTTTGTGTGCTCATCACCACGCACAAAATTGGAAAAAAAAAATTGAAAATACGGGTGATTCTATAGCGGTGCACCGCTGAAGCCGTGCGTTGCTATAGAGTTGGCTTAACGGCAGCGAGCGTTGGTCTAGCGGTATAGAGCTGTGCAACCTCCAAACAAACGTCAAACCAAAGTTCATCACCGCAATGAATCACTGTTTCAACGACTGTGACCGTTTCAGCATACCCGTCCACGAGTGAAATGCTTTAAAACGGCCCTATCAAAGTTTGACAACGTAATTTAATCATCATTATAAGATTTCAGCGTTTACGCGCTCCTCAACGCTCGCAATATTTTGTGCAGTTCAAAATTTTCGGTGTGGTAGGAGTACACATAAGTGTATGCGGTGTTGCCAAAAAGGGGTATGGTCATGAGCCCCCTCCCAGTTCTTAAATCCTTATTTACCTAGTTAAACAAATGAAGAGCTACTTACATAGAAATAACACAGAGTTGGTAATGTAGTTTGTTTTACTGCATATGATTGTTTAATGACCTGGCAGGGGGGTTCGAGGGGTGGAGAGGATTATGTTAAATCACGACGCCTTGTCTGTCACTGACTAGAATTAGCATAACCCTCGACAGTGGTATTTTTTCATGTGCGCAGTTTTGTCTATTTATCATATAGTTCATGATTGAAATTTTAGTGTTACCTCTGGAACAAATATACCCATATCTTATCGAAAATGTTCCTCGATTTTCAATCATTAGAAATACAATTTCGGAATTTATTTCCTTCAATCTCTGGAGAACATAATATTAAGCAACAATATTTGAAGTTTGTTTCACAACAAAGCAATCGGGAGGTGTACTTCGACTACTCTCTTTATAGCGGCATGCAGCAATGACTCTCTTTATTGAATTTTGAAATTACTAACTTTATTAATTGTAGTTTTCAACTTGTCTAACTGTTAATATTGAATGAAGGGTTAGTGTAATAAAAGCTGATAGATATTAAATCTATTGAAGCAAACATTTTTGTTTTATGCTGAATGCAATGTAGTTATTAAGTAGCAATTTTTTATTTATAGATGAAAGAAAAATTATGAATTAAAATAATAATTTGAAGATAAAAAATAAATGAACTCATATATTCATTCCTTTCCATCAAAATTTGATATACAATGAAATCTGTCGCTGCCCATTAATAGTTTTGGGTAAGCACTCAATTATCGTATCTTGAATTCACTGTTTCGTAGATACACTTAATCGAAAAATATAAGAGAAATGAAGAGTAACTTTGATTAGTGATCAGCGCAAAATTCTCCATCGCTGACTAGTAACAGTGTAAAGTGATCTACAGCTGCAGATCACTTTACAAAAGTTCCAAATGATTCGAATGAAAAGTGCTCTACACGCGTAGATCACTTTTCATTACTCTCACTTCGCATTCAAACATAGTAATCTACGGCAATATAAGCGTAGATCATTATTCAGGTATCAATGTCACTCTCTTACAGACTGCAACTGATCTACGCTAAGAATAATTTTGCAATTTGTAACGAGCCTTCTGATTGGCTAGAGCTGCTAGACATTAAGTACAGTGAGTTCTAACATTATTGATATGTTATTGCAGTGCAGGTTATTGAGAGTTTTATTATTACTGTACTGCAATAATTAATATTTATAATGTAAAGTTAATGTAATATATTTGTTGTAACAATGAGTAATTATTATTAAAACAATTCATTGTGATATTTTTAATGTATATTAAAAAACAATTATTTATATTAAATTGAAATTTAGATAATATGAACGGTGCAAATAATGTTGCAGATAATTTGAATAGTAAAGGTGGGTAAGAAAATAACTATCAATATTTAAAATATCGATATAGGTAAATGAAACTAAATACAAACTGTGACAGTCAAAGTATACATATATAATAATGTTATTACATTGAAAATAAGTCGTGTGCAATGACACTATAAGTAATTAAAACTAAATTTTATTACACATCTAACGATAAAAAATTGTATACTTTTTCCGAACACTAAGTTTTAATATTTTATTGAAACTTTTGAAAAGTCGTCAAAAAAGTGTGACAATTGTAACACAATCATATAATAATTATATTTTAGTCCAATAATGTAATATTATTTTAAGTATCAAATAGTAATTATTGGTCGTTATCAATTTTTTCGATTAATAATGGTAGGTATATCGTTGTCACTGTAAGTGTTTCTTTTAATTAATTCCCGCGTTAATAATTTTGGTTTATCTTCCTTGTTGGTAGCTAACGGTTACTGTGGGGGGGGGGGACTAACAGGGGGAGGGGGTGGATACAGTGGAGAGGTATCCTTTATGTATTTACTACAGTTTTACAAATAGATTAAGAAGTAAATAATTACACTGAGAAATATGATGCCTCTATTTAACTGTTTGCATATATTTCTTTGTAGACTAATATTTAATAATGTACGACAGTATATAGAATATTAATGAAAGATCATTTTAATTTTGGCGCTAAGATCAAGGGGGTTGAGCATGCATTGTTGTGTGTGTGTGTGTATTGCTATAAGCTTCGTAGTCAGTTAGGCATGTAGTAACTTGTATTTCTTCGATTTTCTATTGACGATCTATCTATTGATATTAGATTCACCTAAAATTAACTGCTTGGGAAATGGTATTTATTTCTGTAATAAATATTAACAATTTTTTAGGAGCCAAGCAATTCAATTTTATAATATAATTGGAGTATAATGTATATATTATACAGTATAACATATAAACTCCGCGCACTTCACTTAATAATTACTCGTGCTTACGAAATGTATGTAAGTGTATGAAGCGGGGCTGACACTGACGGGAAACTCATGAATGGGGAAAACGAACAATGCTTGAAAGAGTATTAGAGTATCTAGGAAAACCTACCTAACTAGAGTATCTATGAACCTAGATAGATACTGTAGTAAGGTAGCTACTGACTAGGGAACTAGATACACTAGTCTTTCCCAGTACACACTTCATCTTGCTGCTAGCAAGATGATGTCGTGGAAGAGAACTAGATAGGTACTAATATGATGGTACAAGAATCGAGCCATCGTGAAATAAGCTCATGTGTATATATTAAACTTGATAAACACACTTAAAAAAGACTAGTTTGGTACCTAGTTACACTAGTTAGGTAACTAGTTACAGTAGTCAGGTAACCAGATATACTAGTTAGATACCTAATTCTATTAGTTACATAACTAGTTACACTAGTTACTCAACTATTTATACTTGTATTCATTATTAATTACTGTAAGTTACACTAGTTACCTAACTAGTTACACTAGTTACCTAACTAGCTACACTAGATAACTAACAAGTTAATCGCACTAGTTACCTAAAAAGGTTACCGACTAGTTACCTTATAAGGTTGCCGCACTAGTTACTTAACGAGGTTACCGCACTGGTTAGGTACCTAGATAACTGTTTAGGTACCTAGGTAACTGTTTAGGTACCTAGGTAACTGGTTAGGTACCTAGGTAACTGGTTAGGTACCTAGGTAACTGGTTAGGTACCTAGGTAACTGGTTAGGTACCTAGGTAACTGGTTAGGTATCTAGGTACACTGATTAGTGGTTAGGTACCTAGGTACACTGGTTAGTGGTTAAGTACCTAGGTAACTGGTTAGGTTCCCAGGTAACTGGTTAGGAACCCAGGTAACTGGTTAGGTACCCAGGTAACTGGTTAGGAACCCAGGTAACTGGTTAGGTACCCAGGTAACTGGTTAGGTATCTAGGTACACTGGTTAGAGGTTAGGTATCGAGGTACAGTGGTTAGTGGTTATGTACCTAGATACTCTGGTTAGTGGTTATGTACCTAGGTACACAGGTTAGTGGTTAGCTACCTAGGTACACTGGTTAGTGGTTAAGTACCTAGGTAACTGGTTAGGTACCCAGGTAACTGGTTAGGTACCCAGGTAACTGGTTAGGTACCCAGGTAACTGGTTAGGTTCCCAGGTAACTGGTTAGGTACCCAGGTAACTGGTTAGGTACCCAGGTAACTGGTTAGGTACCCAGGTAACTGGTTAGGTACCCAGGTAACTGGTTAGGTTCCCAGGTAACTGGTTAGGTACCCAGGTAACTGGTTAGGTACCCAGGTAACTGGTTAGGTACCCAGGTAACTGGTTAGGTACCCAGGTAACTGGTTAGGTATCTAGGTACACTGGTTAGTGGTTAGGTATCGAGGTACAGTGGTTAGTGGTTATGTACCAAGGTACACTGGTTAGTGGTTAGGTACCTAGGTACACTGGCTAGTGGTTAGGTACACTGGTTAGTGGTTAGGAACCAAGGTACACTGGTTAGTGGTTATGTACCAAGGTACACAGGTAAGTGGTTATGTACCTAGGTACACAGGTTAGTGGTTATGTACCTAGGTACACTGGTTAGAGGTTAGGTATCAAGGTACACTGGTTAGTGGATAGGTACACTGGTTAGTGTCTAGGTACCTAGGTACACTGGTTAGTGGTTAGGTACCTAGGTACACTGGTTAGTGGTTAGGTACCTAGGTACACTGGTTAATGGTTATGTACCTAGGTACTCTGGTTAGCTAGTTACAAGAGGGAGACTAGTATCCGAGGGACTATATACTAAGGGGTAAAGTCAAGAGACCCCCCCCCCCCACGGTCATGAGCCCCCCAGTCATGAGCCCCCACTCCCTATTTTTTTAATCCTTACTTAGTTAAACAAATAAAGAACTACTTAGATAGAAATAACTGAGAGTTGCTAATGTAGTTTGTTGTGTCCGCTAGTTTGTTGTAAACACGCTCTATACTCCATTATTTACAGTAAATCTTCTGAAAAATAGAAACTAGAAACTTACTTGTCCGAAAATAATATAGAACCTCATCAATGTCTCTCTCATATACTGTTTTTATTTGATGAATATAATTATTATTAAGGAATATAATAAGTCATAATTAGCTCTAAATTCAATTATGAATAGTTTATATTTTTGTTACTATAAATAAACAAATAAATAATAATTAATCATTTTCCCTTCAGTCTATTGGTGATACCTAAGTAAGTAGTGTCTCAGATGATTGACAGTGACCAGTGACATAAGTCAGGCAGCAAGTGGAAGTGACTGTATCTTCGCGGGCTTCATACACATACAGTCATGCACTTCACCCATGAATGACCAATGATTAGAACACTAAATTAAATCATATGTGAATACAAATATATTTGTATGATGTTGTAAATAAAATATCAGTTTATAAAAAATATTAGCATATACATAGTTAACTAGAAGATAATTTCTATCAGTGTAATTATTAATCACTCCTCTCCACCAACTCCCCCCTCCCCTGAGTAACTAGTTACACCTCTCCTCACCCTATACCCTCCTCACCCTATATCCTCCTCACCCTATACCCCCAAATCACAAAGTACCTTCCTGAATGATGCGATTAAACTGTAGAGAATACTTTCTTATGTGAAAGAAATATAACGTTGTTGAATTATTGAAACCCTTTTTACTCACATCTTGCAATGTATCATAAAATGAATTACTTTATTACTAGGTTCTGATTTTAACTTGCAGATTGCAGGAGGTTATACTTTAGGCGGCATTTATTTATTTGTAATCTTGCTAGGTACTCGCATAACTCAAAAAGGTTTCAATCAAATTACCTTAAAATTTTTGAGCGGTTGGTCATTATCCAGGAACCAGTTGGTTAGATTATACAGATTGTTACAAAATTATTTGCACATATTATGTTATTTGTTATAATGTTTTTTGTTATTCGTTATTTGAACATATTATGATTAGGTAATTGGTAAAAATAACTTGCATAGTAAACTAATCACTAAATTATTGGTTCTATCTATCAAAATGGTTTCTGCATATTGACCAATCGATCCACCAAGTTTCATGCAATATGGTACAATACTTTTTGAGTTATAAATAACCTTGACCTTTGACCGGTCGCTTCCAAAATTCTACCAGATCTTTCCTGGTCATTGACCAATTAAACCATCAAATTTCAGACAATTTGGTTGAATAATTTTTAAGTTACAAATGGCCTGGCCCTTGTTCATTGACCTGATCACTCCCAAAATCTATCAAAATGGTTCCTGCATATTGACCAATCGATCCATCAAGTTTCATGCAATATGGTTCGATACTTTTTGTGTTATAAATGACCGTGACCTTGACCTTTGACCGGGTCACAGGCAGGTCACTGGACATGGACCAATCGTTTCACCAAATTACAGGTAATTTGGTTGAACACTTTTTCAGTTAAGCGGATAACAAGATGATAAATAAATAAATTCCGATGAAAATATAACCTTCCGCAAGATTGCAAAGGTAATTGAATAACACTGGGTATATAGTACAATAAAGGGGGACATGGGAGGGTAGCGCTAGGGTTAGTTGCGGGATGTGTGCTATCCTCCAATAATTTCATTGAAAAAATACATATTTCTTTCCTAATAATAACTAACTTGTTGGCAATATATCATGTACATTTAAGTTTATTTTACAACACTGAATCAGTCACAGTTAACATGTACTGCAAATCATATCATATATCTACTTGTGTAAATAAATAAAAATAAATATTTTAATGTTCTCTAATGTAAGTAAATACAGCGCGCACTCGCATGTAATCTGTACAATAACATACATAATAATAATGTGGACATGTGAACTGTAACAAAGTATCTTTTAATATATGGATAACAGTTTCAAATAATTACTAATTAGTTATGGGTTTCTGGTATTTATATAAATAATAATTAAATATAAAAGATAGGAGTATCAGTGGAATAATGATGCCATGATTGATTGATACTGGTTATTTTATTGCACTCTGAAATCTGAATAGAGAGTCAAACACAAAAATGCGCCAAATCTCCCTAACTTCCCCCCCTCCCCCTAACCTCTTACACACACCATCTCAACTTTGAGTAATGAGTGAGTTAAGTTTTAGGCGGTGACTGTGTTTGTTTATTATGTGACTTAGGATAAATCAGAATATATAAATAGGCAATTTCATTTATGTAACAAATAAATAAACGATTTACAAATTATGACATATTTGTACTAGTAACCGGGACAATTACATACAATACAATTACATACATAGTATAATGTAGTCTTTAAAATTCCATGGCCTAAAATATTTTATATACTTCAATATGTTTACATATAGTAATTTTACAATCAGTACCTATCTCATTGTTAATAAAATCTAACTATTTTATTTTTAAATTAAAATGTGACCATAGATTAGTCATCTTAATTTCAAGAATGACATCCTAACCTGGTGATGAAAGTTAAAAGCAGAGTCACACACACATACAAGCTCATTGGTCAACCTCAGACTCAAAGGAACTAGAGGACCAAAATTAATATTTTTTTTCACCAATATTTTATATACTGTCACAGTCGTTTATAAATATCAGTCTACAAAGAAATATAAGCGCAGGGTTAAATGGATAATTCATTTTTCTCAGTGTAATCATTTACTCCACTCTTTTTCAATATGTGAAATAGTATGAGTATATTATATGCAACATCACCTCTCTCTCGCCCACCCCCCACGACACACACCCCAGTAAGCCACCTACCTACCTAGAAAAATACACAAAATTAACAACTCTTGGACTGTCAAGAAAAACTTACATAGCCAGTCTATACCAATGTGAATCAATCGATAAATTGATATTATTTATCGTTAAATGTATTATAGAATATATTTTTATTTACCTAGCTTTAGCGTCATTGAATATGACTTATTTCCAACGTACTAATATTATTAATCTTTTACTAGGGACGTTCCATATTTTATTTTTCTCGTTTTCATTTGAGATTGAAATGAAAATTATTATTAAATAGATATACTCAATTATTAACTAATCTAAATAATAAAATTGATTTTCCTAATTCTATTACATCGTTTAATGCAGTTTTTTGTTTGGTTTGGGGGGAGGGGGGGGGGTATACATACGTATACCCAATAAACATGGTACAGTCTCGACAATGATCTACGCTTTTCTAGGATCATTGAAAATGCGCGACTATCTCGAGATTGTGCAAGGCACGTAAAGGGTATGGTATGAAGCAGGACCAACAGTGATGGAGTAGATAGATAATGAATTATTTATGTATTTATTTGATTCATTTAATCAAAATATGATAGTTAAAGCTATATATACAAGATAACTTAGTAATCTATTGGTATTTAAAAACAGGGAGGGGGGCTCGTGACCGGGGGGGGGGGGGGGCTTATGACCTAGGGGGGCTATTGACCGTACCCCGACCGAGGATGGGGGGGGGGTTGGGCTTATGACCGTACTCTGAGGAGGGTACACTTGAAGGTCGTTTGCATGCAGCGATTGTTGCGATCATCGTTAAGCGATGATTGCGCAGCAATATAAACACATTGAATACTGTCCAGCGATAATCAATCGTTGCAAAACAGCCCCGTTAAAATTGCATTTAACTAGTGCTCACTGCTCAGTGATATTCGCCGGGCGACGATTGCTGATTGAAGATCGCAACAGTCGCTGAATGCAAAACGTACCAGTGGCTAGAGCCGCTGCGTCTAATAGTAATTTTTACATCTCCCTTTTTTTTGTGGACGGTAAATAAATGAATCGTAATAAGAAACAAAGTTTGCTGTTAATTCAGGTATCTTTGGTATTGGATTAATTTTCAATATTTATTTATTAATTAATATTAATATATTAATTAATATTAATATATTAATTAATGAATAATTTAATTAATTAAGTAAAACTGACGGTCGTAGAGCGGCTACAGTCGATCGTAACATTGGAAAGTATATCAGCGGCTGCAACAGTACGGCTCTAGTCGCCGCAATGAAAGTTCACCAGTACATGGAGTATCTTGTGAAATAGTGTACACAAGTCCCTGACGCACACGTCTCAAATTCTGGGAAACATCTTCAATCTTCATGGAAATATTGTTAACTATTTTACTTAAGCATTAATATATTAGTTTTTTATTGATTGCATTATGGTAATTCTATGAATCCTTAATATATAAGACACCAATAACAGATAATAAAGATGCCATGAGTCACGACGTCACTGTGTATGTACACTTCTAAATGGGGCGCGAAACCCCCACCCTCTCCCCCACTCTTGCCTGTGTACGTTCCTATTAAAAGTAATGATTGCATAGTATGAATGGAATATATAATTATATTGATTATTATACTATCCGTTAACTCACAGCTTACTCTACATTCTAAAAAATATATTCCTATGTTTTAATTTCATACTAAATATGTTATCTTCACAAATATCGCAGCGGTGATCCATATTGAAGGGTGCAATAGTATTACAATTTCTGAATAGTTTAAATCTGAATTTGTGTTCTTTTTTGCATTCACCGATCGTGTAGCTTTACTACAGTTTCGTCACATACGGTGGATGGTGATTTTGCTCACAGAGCCACTTTCCTTTCTGACTGCTTCTTCCAGTCCCTTGTATGTAATTTCCTTATGACATCAGCGATATGGCCCTTGATTCTAAAGTAGACGTTAAAACCCTTACTGAAATTTAATATTTAATTATTTATTTTACATCACTAAAATAAATAAAGTTAGCATTAATGTGAATGCATATTTTTAAATTTATTTAACAAAAATGTACGTATTATGTATTCGAATATCAGTCACAATTTTCATTCAAAATCTTTTTATTACAGTGATGATATATGGTGAGTACCTATTAGTTTCTTACAATTCGATCGATCTATCTGATTCTATCAGATGATGAGTAAACTGTCTGGAACAAAAGTGCTTATAAAACATACTCAGTATTTCTTCTTTGAAATTGAATATTGTGATTTAAATGAAAACTTAAATTTTATGTTGAGTTACTATAAGACATCACCCAGTAATTGCCATATATTTGATATTTTTAGCGATTTATTTTGAAATAATAGATTAGTTACCTCAGAGCTCATGATAACATATTATTTCGGCATAAAAATGTCTTGGACGTATTCAGTGTATAACGCGTGTTCTTTGCGCGGTTTTGTTCTGTAAGAATGTACAAATCAATGTTTATATTGACATTTTATAAAAAGCTTTAAGATGGAATAAGGCTGTTATTCATAATTCATGAATGATATCGATGCATAATTTTGACAGTGTTTCCTCATAAGTCATATGCACTAAAATTCAAATCAGTATGAAAGTTTTGGTAAGATAGGGAAGGGAGGGGGGGGGAAGGGAAGGGGGGTATATTAAAGGGTCACAAGCACCGATGGCTGCACTCACAGATGGAAAAATAAAATGAAGAGGTGTTACATTTATATGTGTTATTTCTCGTTTTACTTTTTCATTAAACTAAAAATAATAAATAGAAGAGCTTAGCCCAAGCACTGTCCTCTTAAACTGCAAGTAGTTTGAAAAATGATAAACAAGTAAAAATTAAAAAAATACATAATCCAAATTACAACAGTTCGGGGCCCAAGGGACGCCACCCCCGTCTCTCCCATTCACCAAAGACAGCTAACGGATAGAGCCCCTGGGTGCTCAGTTTTAAAATCACGGTATGTTGCTAGGTACCGAGTTTATTTAGGGAAAAAATCAAATAATTCATACCTATCGATAGGGTAAGTTCTGAGTTATCGGACGGTTACAGATTTACGAATAAGTAAAGAAGGTTATAATATGAGTTAAATAAATAATAGTAATATATTTGCTTGCTCAAAAATATGGAACCGTTCGATAATCGGAACTTATCCTAATTAGTCAGGTACCTAAAGTGTAAATAACTAATCAATATTCTTAAATCTAATTATTTATTTAAATTTACATCTCAATTGAATAACTGAACTATAGTAAACAATGAATTCAATCAATCATACCTAAAAATGCCATCATTATCAATATATCACAAATCTTCATTCAAATAACGGTCACAATAATACATCTTATTATCCACACTATGTGATAAGCCTACCTAATTGGATTTTAATATTTTATTAATGTTTCTTTTAGAAACACAAGAAGTGATGAAACTGTATGATTATTATAGATAATCAAAATTCATATCCTATAATAATTGTATATGTCAGTTCAATATTATAATATAATTTAAGTATAACAAAATACATTTCTATCATTTGACAATGCTAAGTTTTCTGCAGTTCAAGGCTCATAAATAATTGGTTACACATTACGGTTAGTAGCTACTGATAGAGGGGGAGGGGGGGGGGGAGGTGTGAGATGAATGAGGGGTGGGGGATCTGTACTTTAACACTGATATACAGTTTGGGGAAAAATATTTTGGCGGTAAATGATAACAGAGTGAACAAATAACCTATTTGCCCGTGAACTTCTATTTCTTTATCAATTTATATTTATTTACAACTAAATACAATGCATTTGTGTTAACATATAGTTAAATTTCAGCGTATTAGTCACTGGTCATTCTTCATAACCATGAATGTGTGTACATAGGTTTGTTCCCAGAAAATCATTACACTAGTGGACTAACATGTTGATTTCTCAAACACTGTTTATCGTATTCGCTGTCAAAGAAAATGTTGACTTTAAGACTTATTATACTAGTTCGTGATTATAAGGGATAAATATTTCTTTAAATTTTATATTATACCGATAGCGCTATAAACAGTGTAAATATATTGAAGTTCAAATTATTTTCGGGCATAGAAGTTTAATTTATTGAAAGATACAAATGTAGTTGAGTAGTTAGTTACTCGTTAAGTACATAGAGTCACTATTTTGTATAGTAGAAATTACCTTCCAACATTGGTTCGTTAATTAATAAATATGTACATAGCTACTATAATCAGGTATAAATAAGTAGGGACCTACATACACTAATAACAAAGATAATATAAGATAGACGCTCAACTCCATGTTATAAAATACAGAGTATGTTTGAACTGACGTCAGCACTGTGACCTAACTTCTAGCCAATCATCGTTAAAGGTCCCCTCCAAGCAAATATTTTTATTGCTTTATTTAACGAGGCTAATGTTCCTTATCATTTTGCTGCAAACCGCATCGAATTTGGTAGCATATTTTTAATTTTATATGCTTTTAAAGATTTTGAAAATCAAAACTCTACAAAACCTATTTTACTTCCGACTTACTAATTTAAGAAATTTTCAGCCTGAAGAAAAAGAATGTACACCATTTGTTTTGATTGTCAACTAGGTATTAGGTTTAATAAATCCATTTAATATTCGTGTAAAGTTATAAAATTGAATGAACTTATAATAGAAACGTTTATATACTTTAGGGAACAATTAATATCTAAAATAATTTAAATAAAGGCTTAAAACGCATAGTTTGTTTATAAAATTCAAATTTGTAATCAAAACAAAGAGTGCACAATCTTCTTCTTGAGCATCAGATTAGTGATTCGCTCAATTGTTGCTCACAGAGTATTAAACAACTTTAAAAACAAATTATAAAATATATATTGAACCGAATTGTATGCGGTTTGCAGAATAATGATCGTAGACCTTAGTTCTATAATATTATGTTATAAACTCAATTTTTTCCCGGAGCCTGGAGAGGACCTTTAAGGTATAGGGTCGGGAGGGGCGAATCTCGCGCAGCAGCACACGGGGCGAATCTTGCGCACCACATGTTTAAAGGGCTATGAATGTGCTAGCCCAATAAAAAAAATAGTCATAGACCGGCTCAAATATGTAGTAACTCTGTATAAAATTAAAACAGCTTACAGGCATTTATTCATAGTTGAAATAAATCACATTTAAGACCATATGAAAAGTACCTAATCGAAAATTCATTTTACCGAATTACTCTGAAAAATAAATTTGTCTTAAAAAAATTTCTATCCCAGATAATGAGCTGAAGTTTTCAGTGCATGATGATCATTGACTTAAGTTGCCTCAGTTAAAATTACAAGGTTCTAGACTTTTTAATATTTTATTTAGCGGAGTTTTTCCGTGCGCAACTATTCGCCCCACCATATTTTGCATGGCGGGGCGAATATTGCGCACTATAGAAATTTATTTTTAGGCCATGAAACAGTTTTTAATGTTTAATATTACTCTATATATATATATGTGTATTTCTTCACTTTCAACTAAAAACATACACATTCCACATATACTATTTCAGATAATAGGTCGAAATATGAAATTGTAAATCAGGGTGAATTTAAAGTCATTAATAAGTCTTTTCTGTGAAATTTATAGTTAAACATATCAAACATCACTATACATGTTTATCATTTGCTTTTTTATTAAGTATAGTTATATAATCTTATTATTCGGTTCTTTTTAATAAAATCGAAAATATCAGGTCTAAAATGACAGGGTTAAACCATCGTACAGGGAAACCCAACTCTGATATCATTATGCTTTTAAAAGTTGCAAATCGACATTGTACCATGTTGTGAATAGTGGCTTCGTTGATCTTGTCACTTCTGAGGATTGTCCTAAAAGTGTAGAAGTGGGAGTACTTGTTCGAATAAAGAAAATGGCTATGAATGTTTGTGCAATGTTGAAGACTCGAAGAAATACTTGAAAAAATTCAAAATATAGCTAAATACATGAATGTGATACAGACTTCAATTAGAACCATCATCACGAAGGATCTTCAGTTGTCTTCCTACAAAATGAGAGAACACTAATTCCTCACACTTCTTAAAAAACAAAATAGACTTGAGAGAACAAAGGTCCTTCTCAGAGAGCTTAAAGCGGACACGACAAGGTATGAAATATATTTTTTTAACGAGAAACTCTTCATTATTGAAGCCAACCCAATTCAATATTCATGATCAGAAGATATCCAAGATTTCCCCATCTCGAAAACTTGGGAGTCTCCTCTGATTTTCGTGGAGAACGGCCTAAGATCAATCCTCTTTTAACAGTATTGTTGTTCCAGCTATTGGATTGATGAAAAAAAAAAACTTCAAAAATCAATCATTTATCTTCCAACAAGATGGTGAACTTTTTACTACTTAAACAAGACACATGAGTGGTGCTCATGTCAATTGCCAAGATTCTGTCTCAAAGAAATTTGGCAATTTCAGCGCCATATTTCAACCCAATAGATTTCTGAATGAAATCTATTGAAACAGCATAGTGGCCTAAAAGGCCGTTCCTTGTTTGAGGACGAGGAGCCACACGGGTTAATCATAGTGTGGACGTACTGTGGTCACTGGGGCACCTGTAAATAACCACAATAATCCACTTCTGTGAATAACTATTAAGGCTCACGTTGGTACTATTGTCAACGAAACTGATGATTTCATAGAAAAAGGACGTAGCAGAGATCTTCTGGCGCAGAACCTGAACCGTTGGTCTTTGAAAAACGCCAGAGGAAATAGGTGGGTCAACCTACCTTCTTGTAGACAGACCAAAGAACTCTTCCTCTTTGAAAGAGAATGTCAAAAGCTATTGTTAATAACCCGATTGAAACTTCTTCTTCTATCCTGGGAACATTTGGTCTTAAAACAGTAATACCTTTGGTCCTAAAACAGTAAAACAATAATACTTGCCGACGATCTGATCTTCGCCCAGAAACATGACCTCATAATATTGTTGTGGAATGTTCTACCTCTTACAAGACTAGGGACAGAACTCTGGATGAAATTTTACTACCTTCATAGTATCATTATACTCTCAAATTCTGATACATTTTTACCTTTCTTGAAAGAATTGAAAGACTGGAAGCTAGAGTTCAACGACTAACCTTTAGGTCTAGAGGATTCAGTACATATGGACCCTCTCTTGTCCTGGGGGTCTCCCTGACCTTACAATGGCAAGTGAATATTCCACGTAACCTAATAGATGTACGAAAAACCAATTTGCTTCTATATTCTTATTATTGTAATTTCAGAGACATAAAGTGAAAATGTCTAAGTGTAACAGTATTTTGTATAACGTTTTAGATATGTATGCTAAATTGGTAATATATGCTATATTTGACATCTAAAAAGAATTATTCCTTTCATAGATTGCGTAAGGTTATCTTTTGGGCGACATATTTTTGCTTGTCATCTTGTTGCTCACATAACTCAAAAAGTCTTCGATCAAATTACTTTGAATTTGGTAAGACGATCGATTGACTAATCTCCAGGAACCATCTGGTAAAATTTTGGGAGCTATCCGGTCAAAGCTCAAGGTCATTTATAACTCAATAATTCAAAAAGTTTTCAATCAATTTGTCTGAAATTTGAATGGACGATTGGTCAATATCTAGGAACGGTTTGGTAAGTTTTTGGAAACGGTCAGGTTAAAGGTCAAGTTGATTTATAACGCAAAATGTATTCAATCAAAGTAACTGAAATTTGGTCGACGGTTGGTAATTATCCAGGCAGGAACCAATTTATTAGATTTTGTGAGCAATCAGGTAAAAATAAAAGTCAAGGTCATTTATAACACAAAAGAATTCAACCAAATTGTCTGAAATTGGGCGGGACGTTGGTTCAATATTCATCAATCATTTGTTTATATTTTGGGAGTGAACAGGTTAAAGGTCAAGGTCATTTATAAGCGGTGGCAAAAGTATGCGCTCTATGAGTGCCCGTCATCTAGTTATTTATTATATTTATAGTTACATAAAAAGTAAATATAATAGTGTCATACTTCAGATAAACTAATATTACAAGCATAAATTAATCCTGAATAGAAAGCAACATTCATGACGTCACACATACATTCTACAAACTTTACGTAAACAGGTCGAAAAAAGTTTGTCTCAAGTTTTGAATTTGAATCATATGATTGTTTATGCTTTAAACACATTGGAATTATTTTTATAGTAAGTATCTAGACACTCAATAGTGCTATTTTCCACTATGGAAAGGAATTAAAGGGTGCGCAGATATTCGCCCCTCTCGCACGCAAGAATCGCCCCATCAAGGACAATTTCAATTGCGCACTACTTTCGTCAATAACTCAGATTATACAAATGCTAATTTTTTGTCCTTTGGATGGTGTATAAAAGGCCTTATTGCGGTTCTTCATGTCAAATATTATTTGTCTATCTGCAAAAACTAAGTTGCAAAACCCAAAAGTTTTTAGTGCGCAAGATTCGCCCCTCCCGACCCTACCTACAACTTAGTGTCGTCTAAGACAATATGCTACCTATTTACGTTTATAGTCGTTTGGTATACCTAGTTATGAATATTCTCCGAATAGATGGTAAATTATATTCAAAATACTAAATTGAACCACATATGCGATCTTGTAAACTTAATTAATTATAAAATAATTAGTTTTCTGATTCCTAATCAGTAGAGAATATTTATATTTCTAATGACTTCACACGTTAAGACTAAAAATTATCCTTCTTTGAATATCAAGGGGGGGGGGGGGGCGGGGGGTCGTACGTTTATTATTGTTTGGTGTGACGTATGCTACTGATCGCTTCTGATTGGTTGTTATTATTTTTGCATGTGCCCTATCAAGTTGAGAGTCTATCTTATATTGTCTTTGCTAATAATTGGGATATTATTAGGTACCTAGAAACATCAGTTGGTTAATTACTAGTTAGGTACCTAGATACTACAGTTTGACAGTTATGAACTGAGTACCTACTTAAGGTTGGGGTACGGTCAAACGGCAAAGAGCACCCTTCCCCCCCCCCGGTCATGAGCCCACCCCTCACCCTGGTCACGAGCCCCCCTCCCTTTTTTTTGTAAATCCTTATTTACCTAGTTGGACAAATGAAGAACTACTTAGATAAAGATAACTGAGAGTTGCTAATGTAGTCTGTTGTACTGCACACTTCATGACTGTTTAATGAGGGGGTTGGGCGGCACGCCCCTCGATATTCATATATTTCATGTTTAATCAGTAATGAACTACAAAAGTGTCAATAAGGATTAAATAATATAGGTAAATAAGAATTAAAAAACAGGGGGTGGGGGGACCTACACCCTTTACGTTAGGTATCGAGATACACTTGTTGAGTTAACACAAATCAAATTAAATAGTTAGATACACTAGTCAAGTAGGTAAAAGTTAGTGCACTAAGAAGTTGTAACAGTTACAACTTTCTGTGTTATTTATTTTTTTATTTTTTAATTAAAATAAAAATGATTATTAAATAGATATACTCAATTAAAAAATAATCCAAATAATAAAATAATACTTTTTCTTTCGTTTTTTTAAATTTTATATTCGTTCCTTAGTTGACTCTATTTCTAATATGAATTTGTAAGATGCAATCATTCATTCTATTTCATCATTCAAATGTAGTACGTTGTATCCGCTAGTTTGTTACATATATACCCTATGTACATATATTTGTTGTTAAATCAGATATAACATGCAAAAGTGTCGGACTAATGTGGCGTCGGACTAAGTAGGAGTCGGACTAATGAGGCGTCGAACAAATGATGCGTCGGACCAATGAATAGTAACCTAAACTCGACTAGTACTTATATTATCAACTTCCAATTTCCTGACCGTATTATTTCGTAAATATTAATTGCAAATATTCTTTAATCTTTTGGTTCCTAAGTCAATCTATACTATAATATAAATAATTCCTATCAGTACAAAAAATCTTCAATTCAAACATTTAAATCAATAGGAAGGTATTTTTCGTCTATTAGTTATTAAAAAAATAACTAAATAACTAACTAATAATTAAAAAATAGCTAAGTAATTATAATATTCAAACATTGGTAGACAGCTAACTGAATTAAATATTTTGTATTGAGTTGACTAATAATTATTTACGAATGATCGGACGTATTTTGTGACGTGAGTTTGACTCTAATGATACTATTGATAAAGTACCATCCTACTATTGGTTTGTTGATTTAAAACTATATAGGTAGATAATGCTATTAAATTCCTTAATTTCTAAAATAAATAAAGCTATCAGTGCTCAGCTGTAAATTTTTTAATAAATTGATATAGGTAGTAGGTTAAGCTACGAATCATCGGGCAGTTTCACATTTTCGGTCATATAAGAGAAAATTCATTTAATATTTTTAATTGGTGTTCGTATAATTATCACTAATACCTATTAAAATAAAGAGTATATAATATATTTTATGGTAATGTTTATTTTTTCTCCTTTGACCGAAAATGTGGAATTGTCCAATAATTCATAACTTACCCCAGATAACCATGCATTGGTACACATATTTGATAATGACGTATGGTAAAATACATTTATCTGAATAAGTTTTATAAACTACCTATTGTAAGTATTTTTTATGAAAGATTCTTTCATGTAGGTAGTACCCATTGAAATTTGAATGTATTTTGAAGCTTATGAAATTGACGTGAAAAAGTGTCACTAATGTGCCACTTACATACAAGTTAAATGTATCGTTAAAATGAGAGTAGTGAGTAATGGAATGATGAATGTATTAAGGTACGTAATACATGTAATAATGGGGATCCAAGTATTACTGAAGAAATATAATTTAATTTTTCAGTGTAAAGCTTAGTGTGATCTATGTTTAAAGATTAATAATTATTATTGCATTGTCAAAAAAATGTTAGTTTTTCTTGCAAAAATTGAATACCATTTGACAAACTGTTACCTAACTAGGTAATACTAATACTAACCTCAATAACTATATCGTACACGCAAAATTAAATGAAATACAATTTCTTACATACCTAACTAACTAGGGTACGGTCACTATTTTAACTTTCACCCCCCAAGAAAAAAAACTCTTAAATATAAACTGTATTAAAATCCCCTAATTATTCGACCTAGAGATATGGGATTCGTTTCATTTTGCTTAGAAATTTTCACTCTACTATGTTTAGGCCGTTTCATCAAATTCTAATTCTCAAAAATAATGATAATAAAATTTAAAAAAAAAACACATTTATTTAAATGTGGTTACATTTTCCCATAGACTTTTTGCACGTTGTGGAACCAAATCTATATTCTTTAATTTGCTGAATTTCAAATTCAAATTTCCTTTTTGGTATTATTTGTATTTGTAGTTAAGATACTAATTTTTCTGTTAATTAATATTTATTTGTGCAATTTATTTAATCAAATGAAATTTAATGAAATTTGAGATAAATTAATTTAAAAATACCCCCTTCCTAGTGCACGTCCCTATAACATTTAGGGACGTGAACCAAGAAAGGGGTATTTAGATGTATTCATGAAAAAGATTTTTATGTAAATAAACTTTACGCAAAATGTGGGCCATGAAATATATTGATAGGCCAATTAAAATGGTGGATTTTGGAGATTATTATGGTAGACAATGATATATTATTATGGTGGGCGATGATAGATTATTTTGGTTGGCAATGATGGATTATTATGGTTGGCAATGAAACATTTCAGGATGGGCAATGAATGGAAGATTATGGTTGACAATGGAAGATTATGGTGGGCAATGGAAGATTATGGTTGGCAATGAAATATTATGGTTGGCAATGAAAGATTATGGTAGGCAATAAATTATTATGGTTGGCAATGAAAGATTATGGAGTGCAATGAAAGATCATGGTGGGCAATGAAATATTATGGTTGGCAATGAAAGATTATGGAGGGCAATGAAAGATCATAATGGGCAATGAAAGGTTGTGGTGGGCAATGGAAGATTATGGTGGGCAATGAAAGATTATGTTTGTTATTTACGGATTATGTTGGATTATGGTGGGCAATGAAATATTATGGTAGGCACTGAAAAAATATGGTGGGTAATGATAGATTATGGGTGGGCAATGAAAGATTATGGTGGGTAATGAAGGATTATAGTGAGCAATGAAGAATTATGGTGGGCAATGAAAGCAAATGGTGGGCAATGAAAGATTGTGGTGGGCAATGAAATATTATGGTAGGCAGTGAAAAAATATGGTGGGCTATGAAAGATTATGGTGGGCAATGAAAGAATATGGTTAGTAAAAAAAGATTATGGTGGGCAATGAAAGATCATGGTGGGCAATGAAAGATTATGGTTGGCAATGAAATATTATGGTAGGCACTGAAAGATTATGGTGGGCAATGAAAGATTATGTTGGGTAATGAAAGATTATGATTCATACCTGGCAAGGGGGCTCGGGGGTGGCAGGCCCCCCAATATACATATATTTATTTTAAATTAGTAAATAAACTACAAAAGGCGTCGTTAAACGACTTCTGGTCTGTCCTTGACTACAATTAGCATTACCCCAGTGTACCTATCATTCACTACCTTCTTTCCGTATATATTGTCAACCCGTTCTCCTTCCTTATATTGTTTTTTGAGAGTATTTTTACTATTAATGAATAATAAATACCCAATATTATTCGATACATATATAACATTATTATATTGCAGTATTTTTATTTATTATTGGGTAAATAATATGCTAACATTACCATACACTTTTGAACACTTTTTCTTTGCAATACATTACTAAAATTTTGAAACCTAGTTTTTTCAGATACCTAGGTTTACAATAATCAGTATTTCAATGCATCATAAGACGACTAGTGTCATTGTCCCTATGCACTAACCATATTTTAATTACTTTAACTGATTAATTTTATTGTTATTATTTTTATTATTTTATTTCTAAATTATCAGTACATGCAACACGTTCTTATTATCTGAACAGATCAATGATTAGGTAGATTAAAAATATATATACTTACTGAAAAATAATCAGAAAATTATTGGTTGCTAAATCAGTAGCTATCAATAAATAGTTGAATACATCCAGAACCTAGTTTTAGTAAATATATCAAATTAGTATTATTGCTGCACTAACAGTAGGTAGGTAAACGAGTGTATATTACGATGATATTTTATTAAAATAATGATAGTTTGATAAATATAAATGAAAAATAAAAAAGTGTGTATTTTGTTATTCATGAATGAGTAACAAAAGGTAGTAATTGTTTTATGTTCGTGCTTTTAAATTACTTTATGATAAGCAATCAGGTGTTAGGTTCCAGCTTGTAATGTTAAAGGTCCCCTCCAAGCAAATATTTTTATTGCTTTATTCAACGAGGCTAATGTTTCTTATCATTTTGCTGCAAACCGCATCGAATTTGGTAGCATATTTTTAATTTTATATGCTTTTAAAGATTTTTATAATCAAAACTCTACAAAACCTATTTTACTTCCGACTTACTAATTTAAGAAATTTAAGCTTGAAGAAAAAGAATGTACACCATTTGTTTTGATAATCAACTAGGTATTAGGTTTAATAAATCCATTTATTATTCGAGTAAAGGTATAAAATTGAATGAACTTAATATAATAGAAGCGTTTATATACTTAAGGAAACAATTGATATCTAAAATAATTTAAATAAATGCCGAAAACGCATGGTTTGTTTATAAAATTCAACTTGTAATCAAAACAAAGAGTGTACAATCTTCTTCTTGAGCATCAGATTAGTGATTCGCTCAATTGTTGCTCACAAAGTATTAAAAAACTTTGAAAACAAATTATATAATATATACTGAACCGAATTGTATGTAGTTTGCGGAATAATGATCGTTGACCTTAGTTCTATAATATTATGTCATAAACTCATTTTTTTCCCCGGAGCCTGGAGAGGACCTTTAATTAAATTATTGCTAATGCGCATTACGTAACTAATGACAAGAAGATTTTTTTATATATATGTACGATTCCAGAATAGTTGGGTATCTATTTACATACCTAACTTCACCTCCTAATCGATGAATAGATTTTTTTATAAAGGCCCCCACACACCCCCCCCCCCCCCTCTGCCAGAAGACTGCAGATTATTGAGAGGACAAGTCGGGTAACTCTACACACACAACTTCACCTTAAACTCATTGACTGAATCAGTGAGAGGTGAAGTTGTAGAAAAACAGACGCTACTTTACCGCAATAGAATACAGCTTTTATTTGAGCGGTGTAGTTGGGTGAGAACACACATAGGTACACCGTTTGAGATATTTCCTATTAGTTTAGAAGTACATTTGGGTAAGAATGCACCTAACTTTACCGTAGAGGAAAAGCTTCATTACCCAACTTTACCTCTCTACCTTCCAATTGCGATATTATTAGGTACCTTTAAACATTACTTGGTAGATACTATAGTTTGGCTATGAGCTGAGTACCTAAGGTTAGGTATCTAGATACACTTGTTGAGTTATTACAAATTAAATTATATAATTAGATACACAAGATGGTACCTCATTAGTTAAGTAGCTACCAAGATACATTACCTAGTTGGGTAGTTAACAGTTAGCGCACTAACTAGTTGTGAGTGGCGTTGTATTCACATAAGAAAACAATATGTTATTAAGTAGGTACTAGAAATATCACATGATTTGCGAATATCACATGTAGCTACTTGATATATTGTCAATAAATTAGTTATTATTAGGAAAGAATTAAGTATTTCATCAATGAGATTATTGTAAGATAGTAGAGAAGATGTATTGTGAGTAGTGAGTTTCATGGACAGTGTAAGTTGCATGAAGAGTGGCGATTTGTATGGTTAGTAGTGAGTTGTATGGTGAGTAGTGAGTTTCAAGGTGAATAGTGAGTTTCATGGTGAGTAGTGAGTTATATGGTGAGTAGTGAGTTGCATGGGGAGTGGTGAGTTGTATGGTGAGTGGTGAGTTGCATGGTGAGTAGTGAGTTGTATGGTGAGTAGTGAGTTGTAGGGTGAGTGGTGAGTTTTATGGTGAGTAATTAGTTGTATGGTGAGTAGTGAGTTGTATAGTAAATAGTGAGTTGTATGGTGAGTAGTGAGTTGTACGGTGAGTAGTGAGTTGTATGATGAGTAGTGAGTTGTATGGTGAGTGGTGAGTTGCATGGGTAGTGGTGAGTTGTATGGTGAGTAGTGAGTTGTTTGGTGAGTAGTGAGTTGTATGGTGAATAGTGAGTTGTATGGTGAGTTGTATGATGAGTAGTGAGTTGTATGGTGAGTGGTAAGTTGCATGGTGAGTGGTTAGTTACATGGTGAGTAGTGAGTTGTATGGATATATAGTGGTGAGTTGTATGGTGAGTAGTGAGTTGTACGGTGAGTAGTGAGTTATACGGTGAGTAGTGAGTTGTACGATGAGTAGTGAGTTGTATGGTGAATAGTGAGTGGTATGATGAGTAGTGAGTTGTATGGTGAGTGGTGAGTTGTATGGTGAGTGTTGAGTTGCATGGTGAGTGGTGAGTTGTATGGTGAGTAGTGAGTTGTATGATGAGTAGTGAGTTGTATGGTGAGTGGTGAGTTGTATGGTGAGTGTTGAGTTGCATGGTGAGTAGTGAGTTGTATGGTGAATGATGAGTAGTGAGTTGTATGGTGAGTAGTGAGTTGTATGGTGAGTGTTGAGTTGCATTCATTTTTATTCTCAGTATATTTAGTAATAATTATATATATTAACATATTTAGTATATTTAGTAGTACATTATCTCTAATATAAATTTTAGTAAAAGCTAAATATAAAAAACTAGTAAGAGTTCATATTTAAGGTTAATAATGAGATAAATCCTTTTTAAACATAACATTTTGCGACAAAACTTGTAATAATTTGGCTTGAACCAGTAGTAATTGAAATAAATTGACTCCTCCTATTCGTTGAAACTTATATCCACAATTTAAAAAAATATTTAAAAAATGTTCAAATATTCTCCTGTGAGATTAATATTGGAGAAGCTGACAAGCTGTCTAGTTATTAATTTAAATAATAAATATTTATGAAACATGTTATCACTAAATATTTTTAAAAAGTATAATAATAATTGAAAGGAAAATGATAATTCTCCGTACATAAATTTTTCATTATAAACTATTTTTTTTTTGACAATAACTTACATTTATAATCTCAATAAAAAGCCATTTTTTTATAGTTACCTCTATCACAGTCCACCATTGAAATAGTTTTCAATGAATGAGCAATATTTTTAGAAAATGAATTTCAACCAATCAGAGGCCGCGTAACATAACTTGCGTAGAGCACTCTTCACTCGCTGTAACATATACATTGAATAATGATCTACGCATAACACCGGCGCGCGTAGATCACTCTTCACTTCACTCACTTGCAACGCCTGTGATCTACGCGCGTAGATCACTTTACGTGTCACGATTTGCCGTTTTTATAGTAATCTACACGCGTAGAGCACTTTACATTTGGTGTTATTCTACATAATTATTGAGGGATCTACGCGCGTAGAGCACTATACAACTCTCGCGTAGATCACTAATCAAAGTTACTCTTCAAATATATATTGCTCATAGGAATTTTTATATTAATACGACTAAATATAATTGTCTCCATCTTCGAAAATATTCAACAAATTCATTAATTAGTATCTATAAAGTCATTCACTATTCACTAATTGGCATCTTTATAATTTAACCACTAATTTATCTTATGACTGAAAACTCCACGGTTTTCATTTAAAAAATTTCAAAGTGAACTCATTTATTTTTTCTGTGATAATACACTAGCTATATATAATATAGGTTTAAGATTATTTACTTGCTGTTGAGATGGGTCTTTTAATTTTTTTTTTTTTTTGAGAATGATTACTAGTAGTTGTACATTATTGTTTTAACTTAGTTTAAAAATAACGAAGAGAAATAGTTCCACATTTCAACGAAAATGTAAGTAATTATAAAAATTAAAATATCATATTGAAATATTAACCATAACACTCCCTAATTAAACAAACTGTTTATTAAAAGGATAATTTGAATATAATAATGACTATCTTTTCTTAGTGAGGCTTGCATACTAGTTTTCCCTTTGATTTGCCATTTTGATATATCAATAAATTACTACAGTTCATTGTAAAAAACTCACGTTTTTTTTCTATCTGCAGCTGCTGGTGCTAAGCTGCATATCATTCTGAAGACATCCTCATGAGAGTGAGCAGGTATGTCACTGATATGGAGATATGGAGGGTAACCATTTTTCCTACGGGGCAATGGATTCTTGTCATCAGGAGCGAAATTTTCACAGAACTTGAAGGTGAAAACTGTAGAAATGATAGAATAAGGAATAAGTAGCTTATTAGGTAAATTTCGTTATTGATGTTGAAAATATTGAAGTTCCCATTATAATGAAACTGATAGTATATTGTATTATGTATGAACGTTTTGAAGAATTGTTAGGAATGTTTATTTCACAATTAATAATTGTTGAACCAGATAACATAAATAGAAAGTTTAGATTTCAGAGTTATAACTAAAAAAAATATTGAAAAGAACGAAATACCTCGCAGTTCATAGAAAAATGTTAATTAATTATGTTCCTGATAAACAGGTATATTTTGATAGAAGATAATATCGGTTATCCTAGTCAAAAACAATACATTTATTCATATAATTTGTATTAGAACGCAATTTACTTTCAGTATCATGACTATGATCTAAATTTCCAAAATGTGGACCAGGAGTTCATGTCCGTATGTATTTAATCCAAATAGTTTTAATTAGTTGTCAGTCTATCCAGCATGTCCGTAGACACTGGACATGCTGGCTCATGGAATTACTGTTAATTACATTCTTTTTATCATGGTATGAAGGGTATTATTTTAGTTTGTGTTCTGCCTATGTTTCACATTTACCAAATTTTATATTTGAAAAAATTTAAACATTGAAAGTGTAAAAAATTTAGTTTGATATCATCTTGAAGTATTTAAAGTTTATGGGAATCAACTCCGTCTTTAGATTTGAATTTTTTTTTTTTTGATAAATTGCCCTGAAATTAGCACAGTACGTGTTTTTTTTCGATTTTTGCATTAATTTTAGAGAAAATGAAGATTTTTAGAAAATTTCAAAAGAATTAAAGTCTATGAGGTTATATGCTAGACTAGCTAGAACAAAAACAAACACAGTTAACTCGCTATCAATTTATTGTTTATTGCACGATGGGATAAGGCAATTGCTCTGCATATCTTCCGTCGTGTCTCTCAGTATACAGTTGCCAGATATGCTGCAAAAGCAATAACTTGGTTTATTAGAAATATTTTTAATAATTAATTAATTAAAAATGTAGGCAACTTCATATAATGTTTAGAAATATGTTGTTAGTGTTATATCAACTAACTCGTAAATGTATCAAGATTTACACCACGACATCGTCGTGAATTGTAATTGATTTATTAACAGGTATGTAACGTATATAGGAAAAGAAAACAGGAGTGGTCTTTTCGATGGCATAAATAACCACATGTAAGTTGGTATAAACTTATAAAGTTTAAGGGAATACATACAGTTGCGATCAAAACTAAGGGACAAAAATTTAAAAAGCTGTATCTTCATAAATATTGGTTTTAAAATCATGAAATTTCAGTATGTTGTAAACATATTAGTATAGTACTACATACTATAAGCACAATTGATTTGAAAGACAAATAAAAAACTTATGCCATTATTAATTTTATTTGTGAATAAGAAACGTTCAAAACTAAGGGACACATTGTTAAAAATTATTGAAAACAGATTTTGACATCCGGTTTTCTGTTATTCAGAGTAAGAAATAGATGTGCCAAATCATTTGTAAACACTCTGTCTCGATCAATCATGGCTAACAGGCAAAAAGTTGATGATGCTCTCCGTATGACTATTATTAAGTTGCACAAACAGAATTTAAGTGTCCGAGAGATTGCAGAAAGAGTTAATCGTTCGAAGAGTGTCATTGGAAGAATTGTGAAAACTTATGAAGATTCTGGCCGTGTCCTGAGTCCTAACAAGATTGGCCGACCCAGGAAAACGTCTGCTAGGCAAGACAGAGCCATCCAACGCATAGCATTAAGGGAACGTTTCACAACCGCTGCAGCAATTTCTAGGCAAATGAAAGATACAAACACTACTGATGTGGCCAGATCAACTGTCTCGAGACGTCTGCAGGAGATAGGCTTATTTGCAAGAAGGCCTAGGAAGAAACCATTGATAAGTCGAAAGAATAAAATGGCGAGGTTACAGTTTGGAAACAAACATGTGAATTGGTCTGAAGAACAGTGGTCAACAGTGTTTTTCAGCGATGAGAGAAAGTTTAATTTGTTTGGAAATGATGGGAAAAACTATGTTAGGAGGTCTGCAAGTGAAGTATTGAACCCAAAATGTACGAAAAAAACGGTCAAGTTTGGAGGTGGAAGTGTGATGGTTTTTGGAATGTTTTCAATTCAAGGTACGTCTCCTCTTGTTCGTTTGAATACTCGAGTCAATGCTTCCATCTACAAAAATCTATTGGAAGATCATGTAGTACCTATTATTAACAATTCAGGCATAAATGGGGCAATTTGCATGCAGGATAATGCACCGTGCCACAAAGCTAAGAGTGTTTTGAGTTTCCTACAACAGCAAAATTTCGAAATAATGGATTGGCCAGATCAAAGTCCTGATCTAAATCCCATAGAAAATCTGTGGAAGACACTTGGAGAAAAGGTAATGGCTCGAAACCCAGTTAACACCGATGATTTGTGGGACAAACTTCAAGATGAATAGACCAAAATCTCTGTTGATGAGTGTCGTAAACTTATCCAATCCTGTAGTCGCAGATGTGCTGCAGTGGTCCAAAGCAAAAGATTATTCACAAAATATTAATTATTGAGCTTACTTTCTCGTTCAATGTGTTAATTTTCAAGTTTTCAAGTTTGTGTCCCTTAGTTTTGAACGTTTCTTATTCACAAATAAAATTAATAATGGCATAAGTTTTTTATTTGTCTTTCAAATCAATTGTGCTTATAGTATGTAGTACTATACTAATATGTTTACAACATACTGAAATTTCATGATTTTAAAACCGATATTTATGAAGATACAGCTTTTTAAATTTTTGTCCCTTAGTTTTGATCGCAACTGTATTTATGAAGTATGTATTCAAACTTTAAAGTACTGGGTGTAAATTAGCTAGTGGGTTTCATTTTCTATTTTCCGTTTGAACCCTGCTGCTGTGTCATTTGTTCACATATAAACCTAGAATAATTTAATGTAGCGGGCTTATAGCGGTTCCATATACCGATTTTTTCATGGACCCACCCCTACAAAGAAAACTGTTTTATCTGTGAACCCTGAGATAAATTATGATTTTAGCGTGCATAGATTTTAACTAATTATTCAAATTTTAAAAGTTTTTACATGAAATATCAAAACAACAACTGTGTTAACAACATTTGCTATAAATAAAATATTAAAAAATGAATAGGTACTACTCGAATAATATGAAAATTATATTAGGGAATTGTTTCACATATGTTTTGAAATGCCTGTGGTCATATAAACTTAAAGTTAACCCATCCAAGACTCAGTTTATTACTGAGCACCCCATTTGGGGTTCTACGGAACCATCTATAAGAAACTAATGAGAAAATTGGATAATTTAGAGTAATTTACGCATTTTTAGGGTAATATTGAAGAATTTTTTAAAGTAGGAAATCTAACACTCGTGGAAGCCTGCAAAAAACGTAATTCCGTAAATAATAGCCAAAAAGTAAAAAACCCTGCTTCCTTTTTTCCAGTGCTTGTAGCCCGATGTAAAGTTGGAGCATAAAAACTCAATACCTAAAGACCCTTTTTCAGATTTGATGAGCTAATCCCCTTAAGTTTCGTATGTTAACACATTTCTTGCCACGTGACCACCAGTGGGTCACGCCGCATATTAAGTGTTAATATATGTAAATCGTTGCTTGTATATGTTCAAAGATTTTGAACCTTCAAAAACTCTTTTGTACCCTAGTAGAGAAATGATTAAGCAAGATAAAAATTAAAGGTTTAAATAAAAAGTTGTAATTAAAAAGTTGTTTTATGAGTGAAGCAAGGAACATGTTAATTTTCCATTTAATACCAGCTACAACTGCTTCTCTAATTTAGCTCCATTTGTAGTTAACCATTTATAAATTATTTGATTACATTATACATGCATATGCATTGATAAATATTGTACTGTATTTTTCCAATTTTTACATAATGTATTTTTACGGTGACCGGTATATTCCACCCCGGTAAATTCCAACCCACTTTACAAGTTAGGTTTGGTCAGTTATTAATATTAGCCATTTATTAATCTATACTAATAATTTCCTTAGTGTGTTTATTTATTTATTTATTTGGTGTCCGCTTTTACTCGACGGGTATTACACACGAAGAATGTAACTATGATACGCACGGGAATATATTGACTTGATATTTAAATTGTTTTTATTCAATTTCTGTGTATTTTATCTTTAAAATATAGTTTCAGTTTATGCAGAAAAACAAATTTTAATTGAGTTAAATGAAAGAACCTAATAACGGGTAAATAATTGGTATTGAAGACCCGTTTTTTTTAACGGGCAAATACACTAGTATTATATAATACTAGATAGCTTGCATTTTACCTGTAGCAAATTAAATCATTTACTGGTTAAACACAAGCTGTTTATTTACCACGACACATGTGAC
>CANNZV010002031.1:86257-125248 GCA_947561585.1 Caprella mutica | reverse complement strand
ATGTGACAGAACATCAGAAAGAACGGTTATGTGAACGATCTTTATCAGTTGAGGTATTTAGATTTTCAATCTCAAGCTGATTTTCTTCCCTATCGCCAACACAACAGCGATATTAGTTGTAAGATGAGGTCATACTTATTTCATTTTGAATTTGGTATTTTTAGTTCTTGTAAGAGTGGTGGTTTTTGACCGAATGCATTTTTTTAGTTTTTATCTTTTGACCAAGAGGTTTTCGATATGGAGGTGAGGATTATTGTACAGGGTTTTAAGACTGGAAGGTTATTGCTTTTTTACATTGAGAGATATTGACCTCGGGGAATTTGGCGCTAGAATCCAAAACGGCAAGAGCGAAAACGTTGAATGGGTTCTCTCTGACAGTCGACACCTTCCACACCTCATCCAACCATTGTTGTAAGAGCACATATGCAGTTTTATGTTAAAAAGGAGTTGATATTACATTGTTCAACGCGTATACTTTGATATAAACTACCTTATTAAGAATATTTGTAATTTTAGTAGTGTAAAATTTAATTGACTTGAGCTACCTCTAAATATTGTCCAAATGTCTTAAGATATCGTCTGAGTTATTTTTTCATCGTTACGAATTATTTATTAAATGACAATCTAAAAATAAAACATTTGAATTTTTATTGTCACCCAAATGAGTATTGTCAACGGGGTGGAATTTACCGGGGTGGAATATACCTAGAACCATTTTTACATATGTAAAAATTTGCAATTCTATTTTCTGTTTAAGAAACAAATGATTAAATTAGTATGCTTTCAAACCTGTAACTTAGGTTACGGAAAGTTTGAATTGCTAAAGAAATTCCTTAAAAGAGCGAAATATATATAATAATATTTCTATGGAAAAAATCGTGCACGGACATTTCGTCCACGAATCGCTAAATTCTGTATTATATTTATTTGTGTATTAATTTTATGTATAACATTATTTATGAACAGGGTGTCCGACACTTTTGTTGCCAAACTTCAACATAAGGTTGCATTCATCGAAATAAACACTTATTATTTAATGTAGGTATGATCTAAAATGCTTAGTTAAAGAGTTACAAGGTTAAGAAAGTAGTACCTGTACCATTTATTATCATTGTTGCAATAAGAAACAAAACATTTTTAACAGTAATTATTAGAAACAGAAGAAACTTAATCTTAAATTAAGTTACATGTTTACAAAATATGTCCAAACTGCCTCCCATTAGTTGCGATTGGCAAACTGTTTGTCCAATGATTGGCGGGAGCGAGCAAAGACAACAGGAGTTTCACGAATCCTTGCGGGACAAACGTTTGAACGCCTGCATCTCAAGAATCAAGATGGCAAATTCACCAAGATTTTGACTCCATTCAAAACTAAGTTGAAGCCTCAACTTAGTTTATTAGGGTTGTATTATTGGTAATTATTAGATATGCGTTTAAAATCATAGATCCTGAAAATATTATAAACTGATTGAATTTTCGTATAATATTCTTAAGATCTATGATTTGAAACGCATATTGTCATAACCCTAATAATTATTTTATCAAATTATTTAATTTGAATTATACTTTCATAAAGTTGTATTATATATTTATTAGTTATAGTTATATTTATTAGTTAAAACACAGTAGCAAATTTTCCCGCTCATGACGTCACGGACCACCGGTCTCTTCTGCAACGCTATTGGTGAGTTTAAAAAAGATATCTCCCATATGAGATTGGTCTAATTCCCTTCTCTTTATACCAAAGATTTATACCTAAGATAATATAAGATAGACGCTCAACTTGAAATGGCACATGCAAAAATAATAACAACCAATCAGAAGCGATCAGTAGCATACGTCACACCAAACAATAATAAACGTACGACCCCCCCCCCTTTTGAAATTCACAGAAGGATAATCTTTAGTCTCAACGTGTGAATTCATTAGAAATATGAATATTCTCTACTGATTAGGGATCAGAGAACTAATCACTTAATTATTAATTAAGTTTACAAGATCGCATATGTGGTTCAATTTAGTATTTTGAATATAATCTACCTTCTATTCGGAGAATAGTCATAACTAGGCATACCAAGAGGTAGGATATTGTCTTAGACCACTCTAAGTTGTAGGTATACCTTAACGCTGATTGGCTAGAAGTTGGGTCAGAGTGCTGACGTCAGTGCAAACATACTCTGTATTTTATAACATGGAGTTGAGCGTCTATCTTATATTGTCTTTGTTTATACGGTGCCGTTACTCAGTCAGGTCTCAGATCCACGCATACGCGTGTACTCGCCCTCGTGTCTAAAACAACACTGAGAAGATAACAGTCAACACAAAGAACAGAATTGTCACGGCTCGGAACGGCTATGTTAGCCGCGGGGTAAGGTCAAGAGCCCCCCTCCCTGTTTTTTAATCCTTATTTACCCAGTTAAACAAATGAAGAACTACTTAGATAGAAATAACTGAGAATTGCTAATGTAGTTTGTTTACTGCACACCTCATGATTGTTTAATGACCTGACAGGGAAGTTCAGGGGGCGGCACGCCCCCCGATATACATATATTTTATGTCTAATCAGTAATGAACTACAAAAGTGTCAATAAGGATTAAATAATATAGGTAAATAAGGATTTAAAAACAGGGGGGCTTATGACCTATACCCGTTAGCCGCCTGCTCCTATTCCTGTAACAATGAATAATTGAAGAGGCGTAAACTGGGAAATGAAAACGCAGCGGTTTATCTGCTAGTGTAGAATGGACCTAACATCAGTTCTAAGTTATTTTTTGCCAACTCTTGTTGTAAAACTAACCTGTACACCATTACTTCACAGAGTAAATTGTACTAAAACTACAATGTTTTTTACAATAACAGTTTTGTACTTCCTCACCATCGAATCCAGTGTCTAAGATATACAGGTGTGGTCAATGAGTTTGGCAAATCCGATTTTTTTTTGTGTAATCACAATTGAGGATAAATAATAACAATAGTTGCAAGAAGATAATGTTAGTATTTCGTTATTAACACAAAACGTCTGGTGAGTGATGATTAATATTTACAGTGTTGTCCACGCTTCTTCAATACATCTTTGTTATGTTTTTCTGAACAATAAACTTCCACTCTTACTCAATCAACTCACAAAGTTGTACGAAATTGGGGGATTTTATTTTCTGGATTTTTGATGATCGACAACAAATTTTCGACCGGATTCGGTTTGGTAGAGTTCCCTGGTCTTGGACCTAAAATTTATACTTTTGTCTTCGAGGACTTCATGACAACTCTTGCGGTGCGGCAAGTTGCGCCATCGTGTTGAAAATGAACTAGTTTATCGGGAAAATTATCGGTGATTATTATGAGATTATGATCTTTAAGGACATTAATTATCAATTCAAATTCATCGCGGTGTATTTTGGGAAGATTCTCGTGTACCAGTTCCTTTGACTGAAAGAGTGGCAGGATGCTCCACCGTACAGACGACACAATACATGTCAAATTTTTCGACTGTTCATCGTCGAACGAAACTTTTCCTTCTTGTAAAGAAAACAGAAATCATTTCTTTGATGCCCTCCTTGATATCAGTCTTTTATCGAAAAGACGACGTCGAACTGAAGAGTTAGCTCTTTTTGCCTGTCCCTTTTGTGCAAGCTCTAAGCTGCTGGCTGTAATTTTCTGGTATTTTTTTCGATTAGACCAATAGAGAACGAGTTATTTGAATTTCGAATATTTTTCAAAAGCACACTTCTTTTACAATATCGAAGATACGGCATTGAGGTTTTTGCATTCGATTCTCCAAGAGATTATCTACAAAACAGTTTTCGATGAATTCCGAGAAAATGGGAAAACATGAATGAATGGAATTTTTTTTAAAATTCAAAATCTTGGAAACAAATTCGAAAATAAAATTTCAAAGGAAACAGTTTTGTAGGGAATTTCCTGGAAAATCAAATGCAAAAACCCCAATGCCGTAGCTTCAAAATTGTAGAAGAAGTATGTTTCTGAATACCAATATATGTCCGTATGGAGAAGTGCTAGAAAAACTCATTCAAAGTTGCCTCCCACCTACCTTCCCTTATGAGATATCCGAGTGTCACTGAGCAGAATTGCGAACCAATCAATACCTGTGCTTTGTGATCTGAGTAGGAGGTACTTTACGAGGTAACCAGATATTGCGAGATAATTTATTATTACGAATTATGAGTAGCTGATGAGAGCGTGTAAAACACATAGCTACACCCCAATTCTCTCCTCGCCACCTCCCTTTCTCTCTCCCCCCAGTGGGTTATAAACTTATTGGAAAGACAATATAGGATAGACGCTGAACTTGGTAGGGCACATGCATGAATAATAACAACCAATCAGAAGCGATCAGTATCATACGTCACACCAAACAATAACAAACGTACAACCCCCCCCCCTGAAATTCATCGAGAAAATATAGGTTCGAATACAACGATTTAAATAAAATAGGCGATGGATGATATATACAAAATATAATTTATGTAGAAAATAACATACTTATTTTAAGTTTGCATGTAGTTATTTTAATGGAGAATTTTATTGTTGAATATCCACTATATTTTAAACTTTATAATAAATCAAATTAATTCACATTTTAACTTATAAAAAAGACACAACTGAGCGAATCGTTTCATTAGTTTCTACTTTCGAATGTTATTCTTAACTTACCTCTTAGGCCCCTTTCACACGAATAGTTTTCCCATACCACTTTAAAACAAAAGCTGCATGAAGAAAACTGCAAATCTTAGCGGACATACAAAACACATCCTTCTATTCACACGTGGCATTTCTGAAGCAGGGTATAAATTTTGTACCTGATGCCTAGCGTGAGATTTCTAAAAACTCAGTTTAAACTTCATGCCGATGTTTTGGCTCACCATTGTGTTTCATATAGTCTTTCACACTAAGCATGAAATATCATGCTTCTAACTAGATTAGTACCAAGGTACATTAACTTAACAAGGTATGCTACGCCTTGTTACGAATTTTAGATTCCTCTGCGCATAAACAAATACGCACATACGAACACACGGCCGTGTGCCCCTGCAATAATAGATACAGCTACTTAATTAGTTATTTGTATAAGAATTTTTGCCATGGTTGTTTGTGCTGTGTGCGGATGCAATGAAAAAAGTGTAATTGTTCTGATTAAATTATTTAGGTTTTCTAAAAATGTAGGAATTAGGAAGAAATAGACAGGATAAGAAGAGACAGGATCGACAGCTCTTACATGAACGTACTTTGAAGAAAAACAATTCGTTTTTCCCTATTAAACATTACTAGAAAATATATGAAAAGTTTTCACAATGCTGAATACAGCCAGTTTAGTCCAAAAAAAACAAGTTGAAAGGCATTTTATTCTAAAAAGAATGAATAACAGACCTTGTTTCTATGTAAAAATAATTATCATGGGGCACACGGCCGCACACCAGCCAGCGTCTTTCACAACAAAACTGTAATCATCTTGATATGAACCTGCGCAATATTCTACCTAGTAGTTAATATACCTTGATTAGTACAGACCAATAATGTAGATTTTCCAATTTTACGATGATTTGAGAAGTCCAGAGAGATAATAAATTGAATTAATCATTGTTATATAACAAATTAAATTAATCATTGTTGTATAACAATTTAAATGTTATATAAATTATTTAAATTGTTATATGACAATTTAAATTAATCATTGTTAGATAAAAAATTTAATTAATCACTCACATGAATATTATATTATATCTATCACTCTCATTTATATAACAATAGGGATATTTGTGATCTTAAAGAATCTAGCTGACATTTATACAAAAATATAATACTTGAAATAGTTAATAATAATATGCACATTGCCCAATTCTATAAGATTAATGATTTCTACAAGATTTATTAATCATACTTCTTGAGTAATATTCCACACACAGCCATAATTCTTCCCATTTTCTGCAGTAGAATGTTTCATTTTTGGCGGGAAAATCAAAACAATAGTGTGTACATGTTCTGAAAATTTCCAAAATCTGTAATAATGAGCTTATAATATTTTAAAACAATATTGGAATATGAATATTTACCTCCATAAACATACAATTTTTACACTAGAAGATATCACAAAAAATACAAAATAATAACATTATAAATAATGCAATGGCGAGATGTAATAATAAATGAAACGTCACGCACTTTCCATGTTATAACTTGCCAACAGTCGCTAGATAATTAAAATTACTGTATTATGTCTGTATGGTTAGAAGCACAGACCAAGATCTGACTTAGAAATAAACGGAGCGTGTGAAAGCTTCAACTTTTTCGTTCATACAGGTTTTGTTTTGCAGCGGTATGAGAAAAATACTCGTGTGAAAGGGGCCTTACATCTTGAATTACAAAACCTATTCTCATAATTTTTGAACTATTTACTGATAAAATGTTGTCTGGTTCCAACCATGATCAGATTCTTTTAAATTAGTTGTACTTAATGTTACAATTGATGTAAGTGAAATTCAGAATTAAGCGGTGGAATGATGGAACCTTCCATGGTGATACTTTCCAGCGGTGGAATTTTCCTCGGGTGAATTTACCTAGAACAGTATATATATATAAACAAGGTGCGGAGAAATTCCCCGATCATATAAATGTTAATTTAATGAGTTGTGATGGGTGAAATAAAACAAAACTTATCACACAATATCTCAATAAACCGATTTAACAGTTGTACTAATTATTTTTCAACATGACCACCATTGGCGGCGATTACTCTCTCGAGTCTACCTCTGAAGCTCTTTACAGCGGTACGGAACGTTTCTTGGGGAATTTTAGCATATTGTCGCTCGAGGGACTTCTTTAAAATTTTCCGTACTACCATGAGCTGTAGCGCACGCTTCCTTCTCCAAGATGGACCACACACAAAAGTACAGAGATTTCAGGTCCGGCGATGAAGGAGGCCACAATTCTTTCCTCCAAAACGCAGGAAAGTGATGCTCACACCAATCCTGAGTTTTGTTCTCTGTGTGTGAGGCGCACCGACATGTCCTGGAGTCAATATATCCTTGATATACGATTTTGCGATAACTTTAGCGCCTTCTTTGACGAAAATGAGAGGAGATCTCCAACTCTCAGAGATGGCAGCGCAACCCATCACAGAGACAGGCTTTTGGCAACGGAAAACAGTCTTTACGGATGGAGGGATGCTCAGCACTTTTTGCCAAAATTCTGTCATTATGGGAGTTGATTTTTGCCTACACAAAGGGTGGCTCGAAAGCCAAAATTTTTGAATTTCAAAATGCTTGACCTCAGGAAAGTTGCTATTCGGTGTAATAATGTGTACAAAATTTCAGATCAATAGAAGAAGTTTTTGAGGGTGAATCATTCATCTGAATTTTCAGATATTGATATATTTCAATCAATTTTTCAATTTTCTAATTTTAAACATATAAGGCATCAATTTATTTTCTGACTTGAGGTTTTAATGCATTCATATGTTATCCATCCATATATATTTCAAATTTCATCGATATACATGGATATTAACAGGTTGAACCATCAAATAAACTGAAGAAATGTCCCGTTTTTTACGTAAAACGCACTAAAAAATGCACATAATATAATATAATATAATGCATTTAAATACTATAAAAAATTCCTCAATTTCTTCCCAAGTCATTACTATAAACCTAAAGAATATATAACATGCCATGATGTCAGTGAGTCATAAAAGCTGAAGTGATACAGATGCGTTCAATTGCGTTGTGTCATAACATCAAACATGGCTAACTTAACACGTAAAACGGAAGCATTTCCTCTTTTCGATCGTGTATGTGATTTGAGTGACATACAATTACCCACGCATGAGACATAATTAAGTGTATTCTTTATAGAAAAGTGCAATGAAAAAAATAGTGGTGGCAAAGATCTTTCAATACGTGATATCTGTAGAGATGTGGCCTGTGATGTAAAGCTTCGATTCCTCCGCTAACTGATATTCGAGTTGTGACGTTATTGCTAAATTATTATGATAAATATAAGAAACTAATTAACTGCTACAATAATCGCATTATAGTCCAGAGTTACAATGATAAACTCACTGTTTTTTTTTGAAGCATTCTAAGAAACTGTTTGATTTTTCTCATTGTAAGTGTTATTCCTTCGATTATTGTATTTGTAGTAAGGATAAAAAAAGTTCCCATCATTGAACGATCATTTTTGCATGATAAAAGGAGTGATAGGAAATTATTTATCGGACCACAAGATTTGAAACAATCTAGTAAACTTCAAAAAAGAGAGGGTCGTAAAAGACGTGTCATGGAGAACTTTCGCTGCCGTCTACTTCAAGAACTGAAAATACAATGGGACTAATTGTAAGCGATGATACCTTAAGTTATGAGAATAGCAGTGCAAATACTGATGAGAAGGTGTATCGTCCGGCTGAAACCTCAATGAAGAGGATTCACTTGGACATCAAATCAAAAACTGATGTGCCTAGAGAGGAGAAGAAACTTCAGAATGGCATGGTCGTTGCCAAAGTTGAAAGTTTACTATTTTTTGCTGAAGCTTGTGATAGGGTTGGGGTTTCCGATCGTGGAGCAGCTCTTCTTTCCACTTCATTGCTAGATGATTTTGGATTAATCGAAAAAAACTGCCCTGATAATATTGTAGCGTTATAAAACTCTTAATTTATTTCTCATAATTCATTATTCATATTTCCATTTTATATTTATTTATTCTTTTTCTTCATCGTAAAATTTGTTTTCCGTACTTCTGTGTACACCATGTAAGGTTACCTTCAGAAATATTAAATTCTTAACCAGTAGTGTTATAGCCTTTGCTAGTAGTGCATCTCTTAATATAAACATTGTGGAATTTAAGTGTAGCTAAATTTTGTGTACAGTTTTCATTACTTTATTTTTGAACTAAATCATTTCTTTTAAAAACTAACTTTTCTCAAATTACTTTTTTTTATAAATTAACTGTGATTGAAAGTTTTAGATTCTTATTCATATTACCGTGTTCTATTACACTAGCTATTACTTCTCTTAAATTTAATTATTTAGTTTTTTTTATAATCTTTGCTTTTGATAATTATTTCTTTACTATTTTGTTCTAGATCATTTCGCATACAGTCATTTCGCATAATATAACTGCCCTACCGTATTAAATATTAAACCTAAAATTTGATTTAAAACAAACTAGTGTTGTATAACCTCTCTGAGGTGAGTTTAAACTGTTTATATAAAATTGTGCATTATTTGTTATATCTTTAAAACTATTAGGTACTTATGCTGTGTATAATTCAAATTACAGGTGTCGGTCGGACCCAAATAAAATCTTGAGAATTCAAACATTGTTACTCCTGACCTTCCCTAACTGGTGACCCCGGGAAGTGTTAAGGACTAAGAGTAACTGTAACAATGGGCGAAAAAGAAGAGAAAGCTACGGAAGAAGTACAAGCTGTAGGCATTAAAATGCCAGACTTCATGGAAACTGCAGCCAGTGCGTGGTTTCAAATTATTGAAGCAAATTTCAAGTTGAAGCGCATAACCGTGGGTGAGACTAGATTTTTCCATGTAGTAGCTTCTTTGCCCCCTGCTCTCGTTGCAAGACTTCCTCCACAAATTTTGGATCAGCTACTCAGGAACAAATGGAACGTTTCCACTACGGATCTACTTCCACTCGAAATTATGGCGATAACCCTAATTCCATTCCAATTGGATTACGTCCATTCGGCTCTGGTCAGAGACCTAGAATTTGTAGAGGACATCTCTACTTTGCAGAACGATCAAAAACTTGTAAACCCTGGTGCAAATTTCCAGGAAATAAAAGTAGGTACTCCATGCAGCCATCTTCAAGACCAGTTTCTCCCGCTAGATCTCGTTCATCTTCGAGAATGAGTTCTCCAGGACGACGCTATCATAGTGAGTTCACAGATTCTACAGTTCCAACCCACTCGGAAAACTAGACGGGCGGGTTGTATTAGCAGCTAGTGGCCTGTTCCCTTTTGAGATTGCTGCACGTATTGGCTCTAATAAAATAAACCTAATAATAGATACAGGCGCTACTTTATCTATTTTACCACAACGCTATAGGGCTGGACTTCTAATTAGACCTACAGCAATAAAATTATCTGCTGCGAATGGAGATGCAATTAACTGTATAGGAGAAGCTGAAGTAGAGATTGCGATACCGGCGTTGAAAAGAAACTTCGTTTGGACTTTTGTGGTGGCTGACACTACACACCCATTGCTAGGGGTGGACTGTAGAAAAAGAAAATTAATAGACCAAGAAACTAAATTGTACGCACCTACCAAAACTACAGAAACTTCGTGTATTCAAGTAATACTACCAGACGTTGTCAAGCAACCAAACAGTGTACAAGAGCTATTTAAAAAATATCCCTCTACTTACACCTAGTGCTACCTCTCTATCTGTTAAATCCAAGATCTATCATCACATTGAAACTGATGATAGGAAGCCATCATTTGCCAAAGTTCGCCAACTATCAGATGAAAAAAGGAATATAGCCTACAAAGAAATTTCAGAGCTCTTACGTGCAGGAATAATTAGACAGTCTCGATCACCATGGTCATCTCCATTGCATATGGTTCCAAAGAGTTCCCCAGGAGAATGTGTGGTGATTACCGAACTCTAAACGCTGGAACTAAACCAGATCGGTATGGTATCCCCAACACGAATACCGTTTCACAAAGACTCCATAACATGAACGTATTTTCAAAAATTGACTTAGTGAAAGCCTACCACCAAATCCCCGTTTATCCTGCGGATATAGAGAAGACTGCTATTGCTACTCCATTCGGGTTATACGAGTACGTGTACATGCCATTCGGCTTGAGAAATGCAGGATGCACATTTCAGCGACACATGGACAATCTATTTCTCGATGTGAAATGTGTATTTATTTATATGGACGACATATGTATTTTCTGAAGGCGAAGAAGAACATCTGCGTAATTTGGAAATTGTATTCAAAATTCTAAGCGACAATCAGCTGAGAATGTCTCTGGAAAATTGTACCTTCTTAAAGGAGAAGCTAGATTTTCTGGGATGCAGTGTGAGCAAAGATGGAATGAGACCAACTTCTAAAAAGATCTACGAGATCAACGATTTTCCTGAACCATCAGACTCTAAAACCTTACGACGTTTCTTAGGTATGATCGGATTTTACAGAAGATTAGTACCTAATTTTGCCTCTGTGGTTTTACCATTAACTGAACTAATCAAAGAAAATCCTAATTCCAAAGTTCTAAAAATGAGTGAAAACGAAGTGGAAGCTTTTCACTAAAGTGAAAAAGATTTTAGGTGAAATTAGCGCGCTACCTCATCCTGTTTCGAACGTCACTAACTACCAGTTAGTAACTGATAGTTCGAATTACGCTGTTGGTGAAACGCTACATCAAATGGTTAATGGAGAAGCTATACCAATCGGGTTCTTTTCAAAGAAACTATCTGATGCTCAGAAGAAAACCTCTACCTTCGATCGTGAATTATTGGCTGCTTATTTAGCAGTACTACATTTTAAATTTCAGATAGAAGGAAGAGTAGTTACCCTGTTTACAGATCACAACCCATTAGCGGGTGCCTTTCATAAAACTACCATGATGAAATCGGATAAACAGCAGCGTTACCTATCTTTGATTACTGAATATATAGCTGACATTAACTATATAAAGGGCAAACATAATATTGTAGCGGACTGTCTTTCGCGTCCTACTAATGCTGTTATGATAGATTTATTTGACCTTCCTGCCATTTCTAACGAACAAATAAATGATAGCGAAATTTCTAAATATAGTGAACGTCTCAAATCTTTTTCTTATGATGGTAAAAATTCTATCATGTGCGATATGTCGACCAATTATCCTAGACCTTATGTTCCCATTGTGTGTCGTAAACCATGTTTTAATAATTTTCACTCCATATCGCATCCAGGTGTTAAGGCAACTTCAAGAATAGTTCGTGAAAGATACTTCTGGCCAAATATGGACAAAGACTTGAGAGTGTGGACAAGAGAATGCCAATCTTGTCAACAAAGCAAAGTACAACGCCATACCAAAAGTGAAGTTCTGAAGTTCAACTTGCCTTCCGAAAGATTCGAGACTATACTTTTGGATATAGTCGGCCCTTTGCCGCCAGTTAAATTAGCGTCTTCAGACACCTTCACATCTCCTTACCGCTATTTACTAACTTGCATTGACAGGGCAACGAGGTGGATTGAGGCAATACCTATGGAAAACATAACTGCTGCCTCAGTCGCTGTTGCTTTTGTCACGATGTGGGTTTCTCGTTTCGGAGTTCCTCTCTACGTTGTCACTGATCGTGGAACACAATTTGAGAGTGAATTGTTCCAGGAATTATCTAAATTGATAGGATTCAACCGTCTAAGAACTACGTCGTTCCACGCACAAGCAAACGGCATGATAGAAAGGCAACATCGAACTATTAAGACTGCCATCATGTCTCGCAAACAGGAATGGCTACAAGCTCTGCCAATCGTTCTAATGGGAATGAGAATGGTGCCAAATGAATCGGGATTTTCGTCATTCACAGCTGTAACTGGGACTGCAATACTACTTCCAAGACCACTAGTTAGTCCATATGAAAGCGACAGCTACTTTAATCACGAATCTGTCCGGAAACTCGCCATCGAGATGTCGAAGATAGATTTCAGCCAGTTATCCAAAGGAAGTCTACATTCTAAACCGAACTCTTATGTACCTCTCGAATTGGAGACGTGCACACACGTTTGGGTTCGTGTAGACAGGGTACGTAAACCGTTGGAGGCCCATACTCCGGTCCATTCCTTGTTGTCAAGAAGTTCAATAAGTATTTCATAGTATTGAACGCATACGGAAAAGAACAGTCAGTATCTATTGACCGCATTAAGCCTGTTCATATGGAAGCAACTTCTAAACAAGACTGCACTAAAACGAACTTACCAGAAGTTCGCGCTGAAGAAGCTGAGCAGTCCAGTGGATCATCAGATGTAAAGACTACGGAAGAAGACGTAGCTACGAAAGAAATCGTAACTCGTAGTGGACGGAAAGTCAAATTTTTGAATAGACTCTACTACCATCATTATAAATAGATGATACGAGCTTATTTATCATGGCTCCGCCATTTGATGGGGAGCTATATTGTAGCGTTATAAAACTCTTAATTTATTTCTCATAATTCATTATTCATATTTCCATTTTATATTTATTTTATTTTATTTTTTCATCGTAAAATTTGTTTTCCGTACTTCTGTGTACACCATGTAAGGTTACCTGCAGAAATATTAAATTCTTAACCAGTAGTGTTATAGCCTTTGCTAGTAGTGCATCTCTTAATATAAACATTGTGGAATTTAAGTGTAGCTAAATTTTGTGTACAGTTTTCATTACTTTATTTTTGAACTAAATCATTTCTTTTAAAAACTAACTTTTCTCAAATTACTTTTTTTTATAAATTAACTGTGATTGAAAGTTTTAGATTCTTATTCATATTACCGTGTTCTATTACACTAGCTATTACTTCTCTTAAATTTAATTATTTAGTTTTTTTTATAATCTTTGCTTTTGATAATTATTTCTTTACTATTTTGTTCTAGATCATTTCGCATACAGTCATTTCGCATAATATAACTGCCCTACCGTATTAAATATTAAACCTAAAATTTGATTTAAAACAAACTAGTGTTGTATAACCTCTCTGAGGTGAGTTTAAACTGTTTATATAAAATTGTGCATTATTTGTTATATCTTTAAAACTATTAGGTACTTATGCTGTGTATAATTCAAATTACAGGTGTCGGTCGGACCCAAATAAAATCTTGAGAATTCAAACATTGTTACTCCTGACCTTCCCTCAATATAATAATCGACAGGTATGTGTTATTCCATTTATTTTCTTTCTAATACATTAAAATTATATGGAATATCTAATTATGTTAAGATTAAATTATGTATTATGTAATCATGTAGACAAAATTGAATGTGATATAATTTTATTCCAACAGGCACAAAGTTCATCGGGAAAGAGTTCACCGAAGGACACATCAGACCAAAATTAGGAGTGTCTCTGTTATATCCACTATTTACTTTGATGGTAAAAGGGATTTGACACTTAGAAATAAAAAGTGTGGCGAGAAATATTATCGGGAAAGAGTCTTAGAAGAACACATTTGTCTAATTACGGAGCCAGGATCTAAATATCTGGGACATCTTACAAGGATAAAATTTATTCAAGAATACAAACATCTGATACAAAGTCATCAATTTAGTACAAACACATTAGAAATGGAATATTGGTATTCAACGCCAGGAACTGGAAGTTCTCTCAGTATACACTGCGACCAGAATTATTAGTCCAAAGAGTTTTTTGCCCATAACTCTAAAACCGTTTGCGGAAGATTTCCGAAATTTCAACCATATGAGTAGAAGAGTATGAGACACGTTCTAACTAATTTTCAAAGTTGTACTCTTCTTTGTTTTGAATTTATTTAATATTTCCTTTTTTCAGGTGACCATAATTATTAGTCCAGTACATAATTTTTATTTAATTAGTTGAAAATGGGGCGTGGAAAGGACATTTCAGAGCAAGAAAAAAACCTTATCATCAAGTTAACAGCTAAGAAGAAGCCTCAAGCTGAAATAGCTGCACAAATTGGACGCCATGTAAAAACCATCAAGCGTTTTTTGGAAAATCCGAAAATTCGTAAAGAACGCAAGGATAAAGGCAAATTGAGGAAACTATCAGAAAGGGATGTGCGCCGCCTGAAGGCTACATTGAAGAAGAACCCTGGTTCAACAAGCAAGGACATTTTTTCCGCTTCCGAGATTGCAGATGTGTCTAAATCGACCCGCAATTCAGTTCTTGGAAAATTTGCTAAACAAAAAAAAGCCACTATAACTCCTCCTCTCACCCCAAAACACAAAGAGAGGCGTCTAGATTGGGCCAAGAGATATATGAGAACCTCTCCAAAGCTTATATTATTCACTGACGAATGTAGAGCAACTTTGGATGGCCCTGATGGATGGTCCAAAGGATGGGTGTTTGGGGATGACCCTTCCCAAATGCGTTTGCGACGTCAGCAAGGTGGTGGAGGGGTGATGTTTTGGGCGGGAATTATAGGGGATGTACTCATTGGTCCTGTGAAGGTGCAAGAAGGTGTTAAACTCGATTCTAAAGGTGCGTTCCCGTGCTGAAGAACTCTAAGAACGTTCCTTCAAGGTACGAAGTACGGTCCCTCGGTTAGCGTTCCCGTGCAACCACTTCAATGTGTACGATTCCGTGGTTTAGGAATTAATATCACTAATTAATTAGGGATATTAACAATCAATAATTTGGTTTGGTTGGTTAAATTAATTATCAATTAATATCAAAACATGTAATATTATGTCAATTATGAATTTTATTAATTTACAAATAAGAACAGGTGTTTCTCCCGCCCTATTCGTTTGTTTGTTTACGTTTGTGACGTCACGGCTGCCAAGAGGGACAGCTCGACGTACTACCTACCGTGTCGTCGAGTTCCACGAACTTGACGAACGTTCTTCATCACGGGAACGGTTTGTTCTCGTAGAATTGAGGGACGTCCTTCGAGTTCTTCAGCACGGGAACGCACCATAAGCGCTACTGTGAGTTCATTGATTCTGCTCTTTCAGACTGGTTAGATGACCTGCCTTTGGAACAACGCCGTAAAATCATATTTATGCAAGATAATGCTCCGTCGCATGCAGCAAAGAAAACCAAAGAGTTCTTGCACTCACTGGGCTTCAAGAAAAAACACCCTGATGGACTGGCCTGCCTGCTCACCCGATTTAAATCCCATTGAAAATTTATGGGCCATCATCAAAAGAAGTGTTTACAGCAATGGGAAGCAGTATTCATCAAAAAATGATATCTGGGCTGCCATACAGGATGCTGCGAAGGCTGTGGATCCTTCTACTATCAAAAAACTAACAGATTCTGTCACTGAACGAATGTTTCAAGTCATAAAATCCCAAGGATCTCACATTGGGAAATAATCATGATTTCTGCCATATTAAATTCACTATTGACTACTTTCTTGTGTTTACAAAGTGTATTTGATGTTAAAAGTTTTGTTATTTAAAAAATTCGTTTATTTATCCTTGTAACAAATTTATAAAGAAACGAAAAAATCGGGACTAATAATTCTGGTCACCTGAAAAATGGAAATATTAAATAAATTCAAAATTAAAAAGAGTTAACCTTCTTATAATGACACGAATGTGTCTCATATTCTTCTACACTTATGGTGAAAATTTCGTAAATTTACCGCTGCCCGTTTTTGAGATATAGTCAATAAACACTTAGGACTAATAATTCTGGTCGCAGTGTACATTCTGGAATTACACGCTTTCTTGAAGAGAAAATGATTTCAATGAATCAAGGAAGTTATAGTACTAAGGAAGCGGTGTAACGGCTAAACCAACAACGTATAAGCGGAACCATCGTGTTAACACCTTGTTGTTAGCAATTAGTCAAGTGAGCTTCCTTGTCTCTCTTCGCTTCAGTCAAAACAGCTTCCTTGGCGTCTTGTTGTTGTTCCGCTGTGTCGTGTGGTGACGTCACAGCACACATATGACGTCACCCTAGCAACAGACTGACAGTTCAGGGAGCATTCGCACACGGCCAGTGACGTTTGAGAAACGAGGGAGGTTGCACGCATCTAGCACACGCTCCACCAAACGCTTATTTAAGTCATTAACATTGCATCTGTTGCCTAAATATTCATCAATTAATCTTCTTACATCAGTTAAATGTCCATAGATGAGAAAATTATTGAGCAAAATGATCAGATACCTAAAGTATTTTGAAGAATAATGTGTAAGTTAACATCAGCTGTTGTGCTAACGAGAACCGTTACTCAACTTACTCAGTTAGGTCTGAGAGCGACGCACACACGTGTACTCTCCCTCGTTTCTAAATCTACACTAGAAGCTAACACGATTGTAAGGCTCGGAACGGCTTGGTTAGCCGCCTGCAATGAATTCATTGGTTGTGACGGCACGAATGTAAATACTGGTATGAAGAATGGTGTCATAAAACGAATTGAAGATGCATTAGGGAGACCAGTGCACTGGTTCGTTTGTATGCTCCATTCAAATGAATTGCCTCTCTGTCATTTATTTAATTCTCTGGATGGTAAAACTTCGGGACAATGTAGCTTCACGGGACCGATAGGAAAGGAGCTGCAAAAATGCGAAACTAAAGCTGTTGTCTCCTTCACACCAATTGAAGTACCTGTTATATCTATTGATAAAGCTGATTTAAGCACTGACCAAAAATCATGCATGAGATGTATGATGCAGTTTCACGTGGCTTGTTATCAGATGATCATGCAAAACGAACACCAGGGAGTTTGAATCATGCCAGATGGCTAACTAAAGCCAACAGAATTCTACGTCTGTAGCGATGAGTCTTCTCAAAACCTAATAACACTTGTTAAGTTCGTAATGATGGTTTACATACCAATGTGGTTTCAAATAAAAGTCAACCCGTACGTGCAAAGTGGTGCTCTGCATTTATACAAAACAACAAAATTGATGAAAGAACAAAGTATTGCAGTCCAAGAGGTAGTTTTTCCAGTTCTGAAACGAAATGCATACTTTGGTCACTCCAAAAATATTCTGCTATCCATGATATCAGATTCTAGATCCCACATTCGTGGATTAGCTTGGAGAAGAATTAAAAATTCTCGCGCTGCAAGAAAAGATCAATCAACTGGACCCAGGGTCTTCAAAATACCAGGAATAGTAGTGGACTGCAGAGACTACGTGGATATGATTGATTGGAAAAGCGTAGAGGTGACTGAACCACCAATTACCATGAACTAAACGGACTCAGAAGTTGATAGTTATATTCTAGACAAAACTGCAGTATTCGATTTCGAAAATTATCCACTTCATACGCAAGCTGTGGAGAGAACAATTAAAATAGTGAGTGAAGCATCTTCTAGACTCGCAGTGTTTCCCAACCTTTTTTTAAGGCGACCCCAATTATGCACCTCAAACCATAACCGCGACCCCACTATGTTTTCTGTTGAATGGCACGAGCACTGCAGTGCAGCCTCTTTTAGGTTAATTACATTTATATAAACTGTGCGTTTTATCAGAAGCGTCATTTATAAATTGCGAATTGGGAGAACTTAAATTGCTTCAAATCGCATTATATATACGCCATTTTGGTCTAAAAGAATGGATTTTTATCACCCTATCAAAATTCACTTAGATCTTCAACCATCTTTATCCTGAATATTTTTTTTTGACTCGAGAAGAAATGGATCATCCTGCAGTTGGCCAAAACACCGTCTCTCCTTCAGTTGTATGCCTTGAATTCATGCCTCACTTGAAGATCAGTGGAAGGATGGCTAAATCTTACCACCTGAAAATGTTCGCAAGAGTATGCGATCTTTTCAATGAGACTGGTTCCATCCCCAAGAAAAATCAAATGAAAACAAAACAAGAAGAAAAAAGCAGTGATTCAAGAGGTGAAGAGTTTCTTTGAAGAAACCCTCAGTTGTTCTCCCCCTCACAAAACCACATTCTGCAGGGTCGTCCGACATGGACTTCGTTTCAGTTTTTATCGTTGCACTTCAGTTACCAATAACTGATGTCCACAAAGCACAGAGAATGTAGTTTTATCAGTGGATTTTGCAGAAAGCATCCAAAATTATCTAGAATCGTTTGGACTGGCGAGAAGCTCTTTTGCCTTTATCAAATACCACATCGAAAAAACGACTGAGTGCAGACAAATAAAAATCTTTGAAATATCTGCAATCAAACGATAGGTATATTCCTTTCATCTGTTATTGGTATTTCATACTTCAGATTGCTCCACGGCATTATTTGGCCCATACTGCACAATTATAAAACTACTTCCACACTGGTGAAATCAAGACGGTGATCCACCACATTGAATAAAGGCAGCTTTTAATTTTTTTAATGAAAAATTTCTTGGCCGAGAAATTTGCAGACTAACGGGAACCCCTCGCAAGCACAGTCCAGATCTCAACCCTTTTGACTTTCTCTTCTGGGCCGCTACAAATTTTCCAGTTTATAGGGAAAACCTAGATTCCATTGAGAATGTGTTCAAAGCTTCGCTGAAGAATATAACCCGAAGAATTTCAAGAAAGTTTGCAAGAATGTTATGAAGCTGCTTCGTTCCGACTTCAGGGTGGAGCGTTCATTTTCAACAACTTGAAGGACATCAGAAGATGTGCCTCACACGATATGACAATAAATATTTAATAATAATGAAAATACATTATTTCCCATTAAAGTGATGAAACTATAATGGCATTTGACGCATTTAAAGTGTTCTTAATTCGTAATTTAAAAATGATATTTCAGATGCAACACAGTGAACACTCAGTGGTACTGCCATACTATTGAATTTTTATTTGGATGCTTTGGCGACCCCATGAAAAGCGCTTGGCGACCCCACTTGGGGTCGCGACCCCAGGGTTGGGAAACAGGGTATCTAGAGTTTGTGGCCAAGACTCAAGAGATGGATATATTCATATGCTCTTAGCATCAATAGAACGTATTTCAAAACTTGAATCAAGAAAAGACTACTCAATTTAAGATAAAAAGAGTTGGGTACATTATATTTCTTATTAGTCAGGAATAATGGTTCAAAAGAAAGGATATTTTTATGTTATTGTTATTTAGTACTATAATTATATAAATATATATAATGTATTGGCTGATTTAATTTAATTTTCCCATCCAACTTCTAGTTAATATTATATTTTTATAGGAAAAAACGAGTAAAAATCATGTATTTGTTACATAATTTTATGAAAATATCGATAAATTGATGGTTCAACCTGTTATCATCCATGAATTACGATGAAATTTGATATATATATATTGCTGGATAACATATAAAGGCATTTAAAACTCAAGTCAGAAAATTAATTGATATCTTATATAATTAAAATTAGAAATTTCTTAATTAATTGAAATATTTCAATATCTGAAAATTCAGATGAATGGTTCACACTCAAAAACTTTTTCTATTGATCTGATATTTTGCACACATTATTACACCGAGTAGCAACTTTCCTGAGGTCAAGCATTTGGAAATTCAAAAATTTTGGCTTTTACCCCCTAAAACGAGCCACCCTACTACACAGTGAACATTTTCTCATCCGAAAAGACGATCTCACCAGCCTGCGTGCCATCTTTCATTGCATTAATAAGAATCTTTGATCTGCTCAGCCACTTCTGTTTCTGCAAGTCCGTGAGCTGTTGCATGTTTGTTATTCTGAAGGGGGTCAACTTGAGGTCTTCTTTGACTATGGTTCTCACCCTTTTTTCGCCAATATCCATACTCTAAGCCATCTTTCTCATGCTTCGCTTGGGGTTCCTCCTTATCCGCTCCCTAATGGCTTTGATTTTGGTGGAGTGCGTGCAGTGCGAGGTCGTCCACACCTGGGTCGATCACCTGTTGTCTCTAGTTCTTGGTAGCTTTCTAACAGCATCCCTAACAGTCGATTTCGGTGCTTTTAACAGCTTAACAATCTCTGGGTTTGTCTTTCCCGCGCAGTGTAGCTGAATAATAGCCTCACGTTGACTCATTTTTACCAAAGACAATGTAAATTTATCAAAATTTAGACCTGGAACATTAAAGTATATGATTATAGGAAGAGAATGAGATTTAAATGGATAAATCTAGTAAATAAGTAACATCTTTAATTTAAAAAATATAATTTGATCGGGGACTTTCTCCGCACCCTGTATATATTTATTTATTCAACACAATTTTTTAAACAATCTTAAAAATTCTTCCAATTACAATCGTAGATTTTTGAGTTGGTTTGATAGGTTTGTATAAATTACTCATATTGTTGATACCAAGTTCGATATTATTTTTTTATTAATTTGTTTCAAATTATTGGAAAATTCATCAGAAAAATCTTTTGTATTGTAGATACTAAGTTTCTAAGGAAAAATTGAATGTGAACACATTTTAAGAAGAGCTTTTTCTCTCTCTGTGTTTAAAAAAAAACGTAAGAGTGAAGCGAAGAATGAATATTCAGAGTGAAAACTTCAATGAGATCAAAAATGTCACTGAAGTTGTTCTATTTCAAAATAGTTTCCAAGGGAGAAGTGTAAGCACCCTGTATTAAAATGTCAACCATTGTATTTTATTTTATTCACTGTCTTTTAGTAAGTAAGATCACAGAGTTTGCTCTAAGAATAACATTCGCGCAATGACAAAAATAATCACCACACTCTCTGCTTACATGTTCTTAAAGTATGTTTAACAGTTCAAAATTGTAAATAAAAAGCGGTGAATAAGAGACAAAGATATAGTTTTTTCGTCCACTGTCTAAAGATTTATAAGTATTTGAAAAATCGGAAACAGTGTATTGGAACTCCCATTTCAGCCTTAATATTGTTGTAATGGAAATACACATTCGAAGAATTCACCTGAAATGTACGTGATTCCATCCAAGATATTCAGATTGTGACTTATTGCAGAAGGACAGCTGATGTGGAGGCTGCAAGTTTTGCTTAATTTGCTAGCAAGAACCCTGAGACTCAAGTCGCTGTTCAGACAGCCACAGAATGATGTAATGATGCAGCTGAAAGAAATTGATTACCATAAAAATCGAAAGGAAATGAGAAACGAATATTAGATGTCTCACTTGTTTAAAATAACTTTGGATTAGAGGAATTAAGAATCTTGAAGCTTATAGTACAATTATACAATATGTCAAAAATATTACAATGCTTCGTTCCTAAATTATTGATATGTTGATCTACATTTGTAAAATTAAAATTTTCAAAGAAAAAAATACAGTCTGTTGGAATTTATTTTTAAATTCATATTGAATGAGACTATTTTTAGTTTATCCGGAATTTATATAAGCTGTGCATGAAAAGGATTAATAAACAATTGAAAAAATATTATTTTGAAATAACCACTTTTATACTGCTAAATTGATAATTATTTGAATGAATAATAAAATAGAGTCAAGACTCAACAACATACCTGATTTTCTCCAATTTCTCAAAGATTTCATCATCCAATAGTTTGTAGCTGTCATGACTTTTTCTCATGTTCAGCGCCAAGGATTTTAGCTGGCCAATTATTAGGTTGTTGGTTCCCATTTTCGCAATGTTTTTAGCGTCATAAAGTGCTTCCACTAGCGCTTTTAAGTGGATATCCTCATGAACTTCGAAACTTGAATGAAGAGCTGTGGCTGCTGACATCATTTTAATGATGGCATTGTCATGATTAGTATCGGATATCAAGTCTAAGCAAAACGGGTAATCTGGCTGAACATCGATAACCATAATCTCAGACATAGCAACCGAAATTTGTTCAATATCGCCAGTAGAATGAAAACTCAGTATGAGAAAGCGAAACACATTCAGATATCTGTCGAGGGAGGAAAAAGGACCGTAAATACAGGTTTTATATAGAAATTGATGGAACAACAATACTATATTCGTTCTAAGATCTATCCAGAAAATTAAAATATTAAATTATTCAGAGTAAAAAATTCATAACCAGGAATCTTATGCTTACAATATGTTGAAGATATACGGATACTTTCGTGGTTAACTTTATGAAAATTTAATAATTGTTTACTATAACAAATTATAAACCAGATTATTTTGTAATTTTGTTACAATATATAATTTGTTAAGAAGGAATTTCTGCATCCTAAACATAATTAATATACATCAAAGTGAAACCAACGAAATAATAAATTCTACAGGTTCTCTTACCGGGATATTCCACCCCACTTTTCGGGTTAGGATTGTTAATTATTGATATTAATCATTTATTAATACTTTATATAATACTAGGTAACTTTCATTTTCATTATAGTAAATTAAACCTTTAGTTGGGCTCAAAAGATGTTCATTTTTCACTACACATATGATATAGCAGCAGAAAGAAAGGTTGTATGAAGGCTCTTTATCAGTTGAGGTATTTAGATTTTCAATCGCAAGCTGATTTCTTCATTATCGCCAATTCAACAGCGATATTAACTGGAGGATGATGTCATGTAGTACTTATTTATATTTTACTTTAAACTCGATATTTTGACTTAAGGTAAAAGTGGTGTACAATTGTTATGACCGAAAACTTTTTTCTACACCTATTACATGATTTTTTTGACCAGGTTTTTGATGGGGATGAGGATGGTTTTAAGACTGGAGGGTATCATTGACTTTTTTTACATGGATAGATTTTGACCACGGAAGTTTTTGTCCTAGAATCCAAACAACAACTTATAAGCAAAAAGAAACAACATTGAATGGGATGTCTCTGCCAGTTGACCATTGTTCTAAGAACAATATATACTGCAGTGTCATGTTAAAAAAGAACTAATATTAACTTGCTCAACATTTAAACTTCGAAATAAATTACCAAACTAGAAATATTTGTATTTTGTCTATTATGATAAAGTTTCAAAAATTAACTTGAGAAGTTGAGCTACTTCTAAATATTGTCCAATTGTATCAGAATATTGTTTGAGTTACTTGTTCATGGTTACGCAGTATTTAACAAATGGCCATCTAAAACTAAAATCCTTGACTTTTTATTGTTACCCTAATGATCATGGTCACTGGGGTGGAATTTACCAGGATGGAATATACCTAAAGCCAGAAAGAACACCTATTCGCTGAAGTTTCATAATAAAAGACAAGAAACCGGTAATGAACAGACAACCCGAAGGAAAGGTACTGTCTATTTTATGATTATTTTGAGTCCTTTGTAATGATAAGTGTAGGATGGATTTCTGGAGCGAAAGGGTTAATTGCGTAAATTCTTTCTTAACAAATAATGCATAGTCTTGTTTTTAATTTATTCTAAGTATTGACAAACAAATGTGCCAATTTGCACAGTTAGTTAACATTGAAAGTTTCTGTACTACTTTAAAATATTGTAAATAGAAGCTAAAGATTATTTACAAACTCAAATAATGGATCTATACTTAAATCAATCACCATCACTGCTATTTTCTTTTATTATGAACTTGAACTTATGAATGGACTTAAATTTAATTTAATTGATCCATTAATTTTATATGTCATCGAATTAAAACCAAACTTTGTACCAATATTTATTTTTCAACTCTTGTTTTGCTAGAATTAATAAAATGTCTTAATTCTTTTCCACAGCATGAATAGTCTTTTAGTATTAAATTCTCAGACGATAAATAGTCCACAACTAAGATCTATTAATAAAACGACAGAAGGCATTTTTCAAGAATAACAAAACTAAAATACAAAGAAAATGCAGTATCATCTAGCATTTGATCAATTCTGTCTTGAAATCATTTGCTGGTTGAAGAATTAAAGTGAAGATATTCATTAAATTGTTAAGATTAGTGTGACCCACAGCCACGAAACTGACAATTTTTTTACAATTATCTAAGGCTTCGAACTATTACTATTTTATTTGTAATATAGATAAGAATATATCGAACTAAAAAAATGTATTCTTACCTCCCATTTTTGTTTTTCATTAGAAGAGACGAGAGATCCAGAATGTCGACAAGTTCTTGTTTCGATATTCCAGCAAGATCTTTAACATCTTTCAGTTTCATCTCTATCGTTAGAAAAGCTAGGAACTCGAGAATAGAGGAGTGTATGAAGGTATATGTGGTGTCATGGAGTATATTATCTGGAATTTTTGGTAACAGGACGTTCTCAAGGAGACTGTCCATGTCACCAACACGAGGACTTACTCTTTTACAAGATGCTTTCAATTTTTCATACTCTTCCTTACTGAAAAATGTTTTGTCGAGTCTAATAAGGCGCAGACAGTGTTCACAAATTACATTCATGATACTACGTGCTGAATCAGAAGCTCCATCATTACATAGCTTCTGAGATATTACATCAAGAATCTGCCTGTAGATTCCTCTGAACACATCTACTTCATATGTCACTTGCGATAAATTTACAATTGTCGTGAAAAGCGTGCAGAAGAATGCTAATAGTAACGGAGTTTTGAAAAGATCTCTAACCTTCGGGTTAAGATTTTTGAACTTTTCAACCGCTTTCTCCATATTCACATTAGGAATTTGCGCTCCGTAGCTCTTGATAAGCTCAGTTTGTTCATTCAGACCATCCATTTTTTCAATAGACATCACGTCGTACAGTAATCCTAGGTTGCCAAGATGTTTTTTTAGTTCATTCGCTGCTTTTATTCTGCTTGATATGATGCAAGTAGCATTTTTACTATAGTGGCAGAATTCTACAGCACAGTTAGTGAGTTCTCTTGATTGATCATTTACTTCATCATATCCATCTATGAGAAAAAGAACTTTGTCGATCAAACGAATTGAATCAAGGACTTCATCCTTGTCAAAGGAAGCCAATTTAGGCATTATAGACTTGCAATAGTCTCCCAAATGAGTGTATTTAACAATTTGGCAGGAAATTAGCAATGCTAACTCTATTGTTTTAGAACTACCGAAGCTCGATTGTTCTCCAAGTACTATTGCCTCATAAACTCTATTTATTAGAGTTGATTTTCCGCAACCTGCTGTAGCTTCAAGAATTGTAAAATCTTTGTCTATTTTTGTAAAGAATGAATGGCATTCAATTCTCTCCATGTTTCTAGTTGGTATTGTTAGGTAGACTTTTTGGAAAACCTTGTTCAACTCAATCTTTACAGCAGTATTTCCGGGCAAAGAAATCTTCTTGTTCTTTAGTCTATCTTTCATGTCGTCAATGCAATCTGAAAGTATGAAATCCTTTAAAAATATCACTCTCGATTGTCTATCGTTTGTGATCTTTCGGATTATCGATTGGAATTCTTCATCAGCTTTTTCGGTCATCTGATCAATTTCAACTTGGTTTGTAATACCATAGAGAGCACATGCAGCAATCAGACAATTTCGTATCAGAAACTTTAGGTTTAGGACAAAATCTTTTGCGCCGATTTGCTTTGGTTCGTGGCTAATGGAATTTCGCATATCCTTTATTTGTTTCAAATTCCATTCAACCGACTTTTGGTCCTTCAGTCTCTCTTCGTGTTCTGTTGTACCAGATTGGCAAATTTCTTGACAAATCTTCGGTAATATATCGTTTAAGAAAGTAGTGTCGAAATTTTCTAGGGACTTTTCTTTCAACTTTTTTTCGTTCTTCTCCCTCCACTTTAGCTCACTAGTTTGGTTCTTAAAGAATTTTGAAATATCGACACTGTCGAAATATTCTTTAAGGGTTTGGTTAAGATCATTTTTCCACACCATACCAATTATTATACGGAATGGTATGACTGTACACCAGTTGTTCGCAATGCAGTTTCTAAGTATATATACGTAATCATCTCCTGTTGGTGTATTGGCCATAGTCGTAAATGCGGTAGATGAGCGACTGAAGATTTGGTCATCTGCGAGAGAAAATTTAATTAAACATTTTATTCCGTCTTAATGTGCTTAGTTAAATAATTAAATAAATTCAAAATATTTATACATATCATATTAACGTTATCAAAAGAACTATAAATGATTTTTACTCTTTAATTTGTAGATGCACTGATATTATTACAAAAATATACAAACTTAATGAACATTAATCAAATACGAACGTAGTCAAAACATTAACATCTTTATAGTTGGTGTTGTGATATGGGTACAGAAAGGACACTTGTACAAAATAATTTTGTTAGGGGACTCGACCGTTTCTGGTTTTTGGAAACTTTTATATTAATGAAGCTACAGTTCTGAAACTTTGTAACCATATAAAAATTGAATTCCCTATCGTTTTTGTTCCTGGCATTTTTTCGATTCGACCCATAGAAAAAGAGTTATTTGAATTTTGAACGAATTTCGACCCTTTTTCAAAAAATCTAGGCCTCTAGGGCGTTTACAATTTTGAACCTACGGCATTTGTGTTACTTTCATTCGATTCTCAAAAAGATTCTGCAGCAAACTGCGGCCATGGAATTTTGATTTTCGTATGGGTTTTCGAAACAAAATAAAAAATTGTGATTTTTTTTTTTCAAAACTTAATATTTCGAAAAATAATTCTGAAATCAAAATTCCATGGCCGCAATTTTTTAGAGAATATCCTGAAAAATCGAATGCATCAAGCCTCAATGCCATAGGTTCAAAATTGTAAGCGCCATAGGTTTTTGAATACCAAAATTTGTAGCTTTTTGAACTACTAGAAAATCCCATTCAAAGTTTGATAATCTGACATGTTGCATCCTGCCGTGTGAGGTGTAGCGGGTAACTGAGACATATATATTTGCCAACTTAGTGTGTGTGCTATAAGTGGCACGTTAGATAACAGATATAGCGAGATAATTAATTATTACGAATTATAATTGGCCGAGAGATCGGTTTTAGAGAGCATATTGACTCCTCAGCCCCTTTCCCTTTCTTCCTCTCCCCGGGGGTTAGATTTACACTAGAGGTCGGATAATTTTTAAACCAATATGGTTTAAAAATTATAAAGGTTATAAAGCAATAATTTTTTTTAATTATGCGATTTTTCCGGGAACGGTCCCCTTAATGTGTATCTATATTATTAACTGCAATCTCCATTTAATTTAATAATTTTCCATTTTGAAAGCTATTATATAAAAAAAAAGTGTTAAAATAAAAGAAAAATGTCACCCTGGGATTACGTATCACTTCAAATGGTTGCTCATCAATAAGAAATAGTAAGAAAATAGAGAGCATTGAAAAAAGCTATAAAGAAATCGTTCTATTCTAAGTAGGCCATGATTTCATCCCGAAACATGCACTTGACTTTTAATAGTAAAATATATAACTACACAGTTTTATATATAAATGCACTAAATAATATAATATGAAAATATTAAATTAAATCAATCAAGTCCCAGAAAAAATTGATTGAGGACAAGAAATGGAGCAAATTGATAACTCCCTGTATTAATTGTAAGGTCTTTGCCTGTTTTATTTGACGATTTTTAACATTTTTGAAATATGCAATAAACTTTATTTCTTGATTACCAGTAATGACCTGTAGATGCATTATTTATAGAAACTCATTTTCGGTATTCTTGTGTTTCTTTGTGAGTTCCGCGCCATTTGCACAATTAAGAGAATGCGCTGCGCGTTTTTAATTTCTTTAACCCTCTAAAACCGAGAGTGCGTTAATACGTTCATTTTACTTTTTATGAAATCGAATAATAATATTTAATGATCCCTGCTAGGATATTAAACAGTCATGAAGTGTGCAGTACAACAAACTAGATGACATTAATATGTTGAGAGTTTCACGGTAATCGTCGGTATTGGGACAATAATTGCATATACATGTGTTAGATGTTAAATCAGAAACAAACTGCAAAAGTGTCGAACAGATGGGGTGTCGGACCAATGAATAGTAACGCTTACTCGGCATTAGGGTACGGTTACTATGGACGAGTATTCGAGCGATTATTATAACTGACGATATCGTCAGAACTGATCGTCAGTGCGAGGTGGTTACACTGTACGCGATTTCTGATCGTCAGTACGTTTCTGCCCAATTAATATTGGGTTCTAAACTGTTTATTTGAGGTAATGTTCGAGAGGAATTAAACACCAACCTGTGTGCCTCTGATATGATAGACGCGACGACGATAATTTGTTTATTATTTTCACTGCATAAAATTTTTGAAACACCTAAATAGAAAAATAATGAGAAAATTTTGTATTTAAGGAGTAACACCCAACTCAAGCCTTTATATAAACAAATATATATTATAAATAATAAAATAATATCTATTATTCATGATCGTATCAAATAAAATATTTCCAAAATGCATGGGTAAACTGTAATAGCAATCGAAAGTAAGAGAATTAAACTCAAAAATTGCCGAGAGCAGTCGCTAGTCGGATGAAAAAATCAAACTCATTTGTTCGCTAAAGTTGTTCTGACGACTTCCTACATATTCTGACGTCTACATCGCTGCCTCTGTAACCATTCCCATTGGAAAGTATAGATTTGATTTTCCTCCGATTTCATCAGAAGGCGTCAGTTTGAAAAATCGCTTGAATACGCATCCATAGTAACCGTCCCCTTAGGAGGTTGAACAATAGGGTGGAGTGATTTTAAACTTTTTTTTGTTTCAAATCGTAATATTGCGGAAAAGTTGCGAATAGATGTAAAAATGATGCGTGCAAAATAAAAAAAATTTAAAAAATGTTTAAGGTGAGCGTCGGTACTTCGAAAAATTACCCAAAAATCACATATTTTGTCTTTTTCTCAAAAAAATGTTACACACATGTAAAATTAGGATAGGAAGTTGTATTAGTGATGAATATGATCCTTAGAGGACTTACTACTTCAAGATAATAAAAATAAAATATTTATTAACATCTACACAACGCTACAAAAATCGAAAAAAACACATTTAAAAAATAATTAAATCATAATTATTCAATTGCTATATTATGTAACTCATTGCTAATTTTGTTCATAAATTTATTAATATTCGAAATAGAAGTCGAATCAAATGCCTTTATAAATAAAATCACCCAGAACTCACCGCGAGGAGGTTGATGCATTTTGAGGGCCACCCTATCCGCCCCACCATGAATGGAAAACAATCTATATAAGATAAATATAGAATCAAGTTTTAGAAAGATTGAATTTTGCATATTATCAGACTATCTCAAGCTGATGTGCCAGCTACTGAAGTTGATGTCTAAAAGTGACCAGTTTCATGTGCCTCTCAACTGCTTGAGTGTGGCACGGAAAATGAAGAATTGAAGATGGACTTTTCCGATTGAAAATGGTATCAATTACACTACACCTTCAGTTGAAATATGCATGGTAAATGGAGGCTCTGACCGCACATAACTTCCAATCAATCAATTCCTAATAACATTTAGCCAAATCATCCAATTTTTGGAATTTTGAAGGATTTTAATTCTCCAGCTCAAGTCCGAGCCTTAAGAACCCTTCTCCATTACAATTATCAAATTAGTTCATTGTAGTCATGTAGCATATTATGGATTAGATACTGAGGATGCGCAAATTAAGAATTTCTCTTAATTAAGGTATCTACTACCTTCTTGCACTTCTATTGAAAATTTGTGATCTCTGCACCAAAGAGAATAAAAGGTGTGTGCTATGGACCTATATATACTCTAATTATAAATTCAAATATTATTTCAGATTATCAAATGGGTATGCTGTTGTTATATATAGACGTTAGATTCTATTTGCCGTTTTCAACCTAAACATAAATGAAACATTTTACCTAGATTTTCTTTGCTAAACTATCTGTACGATGTAAATATGTTTTGGTGTAGAAAGACAATGATTTCTCAATAGCAAGTAAAAGGAAGTAGAAGATAGATAATATTATAGAGATATATTCTTACTTTGCGTCTTCTGATAATTTAATTATCAGTATGCTACATGACAACAATGAACTAATTAGATAATTATTGTAATGGAGAAGGATTCGTAAGACTCGAGTTTCAGCTGGAGAATTAAGATCCTTCAAAGTTCCAAAAATCGATGTTTTGGCTAAATGTTATTAGGAATTCAATTGATTGGAAGTTACATGTGCGGTCAGATCCTCCATTTACCATGCATCTTTCAACTGAAGGTGTAATTGATAACATTTCCAATCGGATATGTGTTTTTTCGTTTTTTTAGAGTTGTGGGGCCAAAAGATGTTAGGGCCCCCCGCACACGAGCGTTTTTCGCCGTCCGGTGATTGACGCATGACCCTAAAATAACATTAACTCTCGGGTATGTGGGCACACGAGCGTTCTTTGCCGTCCGGCAGAGAGACGGACAATTCTGAACGCAGGGTAATGCGTTCCCTTGACGCATGGTGACTGCCGCATTACCAGTCAATTCTATATAATCTACGTGTGGGTGCGCACACGGACGGTTTTTTTGCCGCTTCTTTCAATGGTAATTGTAATTAAATAGTAAAGATTGAAACATTTTTATTGAACATAAAAGAAAGAAACTTTTGTCCCTACATTTTAACAGTTTCTGAGTTATTACAAAGAAATAATAAAACGAGAAAACAGAGTTAATTCAGGTATTTCTTTATCGATCAAGCCCTTATGAAGTTGATATAAACTTTTGAATGAATATGTACCGATACGTATTTGTAACCGATATACGTACCAATAACAATTACTTTACAATAGCGTAAAGTTAGACTAGTTAGATAGCCTACAGTGTGACTAATTAGATAGCCTACAGTGTGACTGGTTAGATAGCCTACAGTGTGACTAGTTAGGTATAGTGTGACTGGAACGCTCGTGTGCGGGGGCCTTTAAGGATCATATTCATCACTAATACAACTTCCTATCCTAATTTTTCATGTGTGTAACATTTAAAAAAAAGGCAAAATATGTAATTTTTGGGTAATTTTTCGAATTTTCAAAGTGCCGGCGGTTACCCTAAACATTTTACGCGCCGCGCACCCTCAAGATTGTGCATTGGTGCAAATCGGCAAATTGTCCAGATATCACGTTAATATGTCTGCATATTGCGTAGGCGTATGTGAATTATCTTTCTGCCTGATCAGTAGAGATAAAAAAAATCAATTTGATTGTGTTCTATATTCTTTTCTTTTTGAACAGGATGTACAGGCAAGACCCGCTTTAATTAAAGCGAGGAAAAGTATCAAGAGATATATAATTGTCACTCCTTGGTTATACATCTCATTTTTCTATGAGTTACAATGAAAGAAAATTTGTTTTAGAGTTGGAGTACTATATAAGTCTATTAATAAACAGTGTTTGTGACTGCGATGAAAGTTTAAAGTAGGGAATTTAGTTTTAAAATACAACTACAGCTTAACTCTCACTCAGTATAGGAATAGATACTTAGATTTCTATAATTAGTGTGTTACATTGAACAACAGCAATTTTATGCTCCGTGAAATATTTTTGGGAGTAAGGTATTAAGTTCCAAGTTATTGGTTGGTTCTACATTTTCCAAAACGTCAGAAAAGAAAATATAATAATTATTATTTAACGTCTATACAAATTGGTATCAGGAATACCAATTAAAATAAAAGTTTCATTATTATCATATATATTGCTCAACAATAAGAATTGTTGAGCAATTCATTCTAACTACCTTTAATATTATTATTCCATTATTTTGTCTTCCTATAACAGTCATTTAAATGTCATTCGACGAAGTGACATTCAGTCGACTGTCCATACCATTTTTACATTGCAAATATTTATTAATCATTTCTCTCATCACTCGCCAGTCATAGTTAATTATTTGCTATCTCAAACTTAATCTTCAAATTTCCCAATGAAACTAGTTCCCACTTCAAACTAGTAATGCATTTTTCATCATCTCCCAATCTTTACAACAAACAATGACTAACATAAAAATGGAACACGGCAATTGAGGACAGTTTAAATACTAGCTCGGTGGAAAAAAATAAAAACTTATATAAATTTTTGAGTACGATTACATATCATATATGACCCATTCAGTGGTGGCATAGAATCCATAGATGACAAAATATGGCATCTATGACCCTTTTTTGTTCAGGAGAACCATCCAAATTTTATAAATAGGTTTTTGGATGTTTACTGTGAAGTAAATGTAGTCACTACTGTATGATAAATCAGTAGATCACCAATGTAAGCCAGAAACCAACATAATGGGACAAGACACCGACAAAATTCCCAACAAACAACACTCAATCCAATCACAAAGACTGGTCTCATCGAGAACAAGGAATATCAACCATCTATCCCGAATGCCAATAAACATCAGGGTTGCCGAAGGTATTTTCTTGATAGTACCAGATTATACACTGAAAAAGTACCAGATTGGACACAAAAGTACCAAAAACCTCTAATTTACATGAAATCCAACGTTTTTTTTTTTACTTTATATTCGTAATATTGAAAATATTCTTGAAAAATGAGGTAAATAGGAAAAATTACTAATCTGCTACTTTTTAGAAATACAAGAGAGCAAAAGTACCAAATCTGATACTTTCTTAAGAATATCATACGAAATTCAATCAGTTTATAATATTTTCAGGATCTATGATTTCAAACACATATTGTCACAACCCTAATAATAACTAATAATAGAATTAATAAAACAACCCTAATAAAAAGTAAGTTTAGGAGAAACCTCAACTTAGTTTTGAATAGTCAAAATTGCCCTCTTGATTCCACTGACATAACAATTTTTGATAATGGTTGTTGATTCAGCCATATTAGAGAGTTGCTGATTGCGACAAATTTCTATCCAAAATTGTTTAAAAAAATTAGAACTATTATCTGCTGTATTCTTACTATCTTTAAACATTTATTAATCTTCCTATCACGCGCGTTTGCCATTGTTATTTGTTTGTATCTAGAACTCCCCTTGGTGTGTGCAAGTGTCTACACTTTTCACAATCATGTGACTCTGGGAGTCGCTGATTGGTTCTAGATTGCTGACATCACGCACCATCAAAATAATAACACACAACTGGGCTACTCCCCTAATCTTTATACTGTGTGTGATATGATGACTGATATCACTGTCGGGCACACATTCCTCTCTTAAACACCTGCAGTTCTCCCTTTGACGCTGAAGATAATTACAGGTAAAGTTCGTACAGTGGACCATCTTGAAACGGACACCCCTCACAAAGGACAAAAACTGTCCTTTCTACGAGCCACGCTGCTCTACAACGACCTTTTCAAGTTTTATGCTTTAACAAATATTTTATCAACACTTATTGTGTAGTTTTTCGGTGTTTTTATTTAGTTACCTTTTTCAGCCACATTTTCTTTGATTATAACAGTTCTATAGAAATTTAAAGATGGTGTAACTATTCTTTATTATAACCTAAAATATACTTCACTTATTCATAAAAAAATAGGAAATGTAAAAATTAATTTTATATTGTGTTAAGTTTAATTAACGATTATTAATTATGCTAAGGGTTCTAGGTATATAAAGATCATTAGAGTGACAATAAAAAGTCAAAGATTTTATTTTCAGATGGCCCTTTGTTAAATACTTCGTACCCATGAAGAAATAACTCACGACTATATCCTGACTCCTGAGACAATTGGACAATATTTAGAAGTAGCTCAAATTAATTTTTGAAGTTTATCCTAATAGACAAAAATACAAATATTCATAGTTAGGTAATTTATTTCGAATTTTAAATGTTGAGCAAGTTAATATTCATTCTTTTTTAACATGGAACTGCAGTATATAATCATTACAACAATGGTTGAAAGAGGTATGGAGGGGGTCAACTGGCAGAGAAAACACATTCACTGTTTTCGCTTAAAGTTGTTGATTGGATTCTAGGACAAAAACTTCCTTGGTCAAAATCTGTCCATTTAAAAAAAGGCAATAATCTCCCCAGTCTTGAAACCCTGTGCAATAATCAGATAAAGTAGCGCTACCGCTAAATTATTCATCAAGTAGCGGCAGCGCCGCTACTTTTCAAAGTAGCGCCGCCCGCAGCCCACCTCTGGCTAATTATATTACTTTGCATGTAGGAGCAAAGATTTACCTATGTAAGTGAAGTTCATAAATAATACCCGTTATTATCATATTTTATAGTACTTTAAGCGACAGTTATACCTCCCTTATTATTTCGTATATACTATATTTATATAAGTAAGTTATGTAAATATAAAATTTTCCTTTAATAGTAATCTGAGATTATTTCACCTTTATTAGCGTTCCTTTGAAATGCTGTTAGAGAAAACTTGCAAAATTTAAAATCCCCAACTCAAGTAAATTCTCAGTCGCTCATAGCGTTCATTGACCGGTATAGCGGTCACTTATTTCCTGTACACAAGTTCCGGATCATTTTCCGAATTGCAAAATCTCGAGAAAGCGCTGCGCTTTTCTAGGATTATTGAAAATGCGCGACAATCTCTAGATTGTGAAAAATCTGCAAATTGCGCGGAACATACATACTTTCCGTTGTATGAACTATACTTGTACCAAAAAAAAAAAAATTCGACATTTACTGAGATATGGAACCTCAAATTAATTTATGTAGCTTTAGGGGATCGTCTGGTGGTTTTGTTAGCTACCAATAATAATCGTCTGATTGAGCTGAGATATCGACATAAGGTGCAAAATGCTCCGAATCTTTGAAGATGTTCGTTTAAATTTTCATTTTGGGGCACTCCTTCCCCGTGGGGGGAAATTCTAATCTCAATGATGGTTGATCCTACAGAAAAATTTATGAAAGCTAAAATATTCTTTACCAATATCCTAAGATTGTCCTTAAGCCCTTTTTATTAATTCGATCTAAATATTTTATTTTTTTTTACTTTTTTTCTCTTTAAAATAAAAATAAATTAGAGATCGAAATTCAAAAGAACCTCTTAGAGACGATCTTAAGAATTTCGAGCTAAACAGATTAGCTCTCATAACTTTTTCTGTAGAACCAACCCCCATTAAGCCTTAGGGTGCGGCCAGACAGAAAGCAAGAAAGACGGCGCGAGCAGAAGCTTGGCACTTGCCAAAGCAAGTTGGCGATAATAGGTGGCCAAACAGAAAGCGTGTTGGTGCGTGCATCCAGTAGTAAAGTTAAAGGTCCTCTCCAGGCTTCTGGAGAAAAAATGAGTTTATTATATAATATTATAGAAAAAAGATCTAGGATCATTAATCTGCAACCGCATAAAATTATGTTCAGCATATATTTGTAATACTCTGTGCACAACAATTGTCTGAAACACTAATATGACGCTGAAAGAAATGATTGTACACTCTTTGATTTAATAATTAAAAAAAATTCATGCCTTGCCTTTGTTTAGGGTGTAAATTATTCCCAGAAGTATATAAACGTTTTTATAATAAGTTTCTCATATTTTATACCTTCAAACTAATATTTAATAATTGATTGAAAATACCTACATAGCTGATATTCGAGACAACCGACGTACATTCTTTTTCTTGCCCTCTTCGGATTGAAAATTAGCAAGTCGAAAGTAAAACGGCTATTTGAGAATTTTATATAAATTATATAGCTTATCCCAAGCAACCAGTCTATGTTGGCCCCATGTGGGCACTACATGGGTTAGTGGGTTGAACATGGCATATGGTAAAACAATATGGGTACTACATGGGCCCAATGTGTCTTTTCCTTCAGTCGAAATGGCAGGTAGCACCCACGTGGGGGAGATGTGACAGCCCCATTAGGTTGAATTTCAATGTCGTACCAACATGGTAACAATGTGACGTTTCTGTGGTTAATATATATTTTCATAATTGTTTTATATTTAATATTTCAATCAAAATAAAATAAATTACCATATAATTTCCATCTTATATTTATATTATACAATATACTTATATTTATATTTCAAATTATTGAAATTATTTGACACTTACTTTTTTCTGTAGTATGAATTAATATATTGCAGGAAATGCAATACTTGTCGTTATTTTGTTATATTCATGTTATAATAAAATATACTAGGTATTGTCGAATAGCTAGGTCCCGCGTATTGCGGAATTTATACAAGAGCTTGTGTGTGAACCCTACTGTTTTTTATGTTTTGCTCCTCAATCAATTTGTATCATTGAAATATTATTAGTGAACAAAATTTAATATAGATAATTGGGATGAATATCTTTTTTCTCATACTATTGTATGAATCTTTTCAACAAAATTATCAATGAATGTACAATTTCATATTCAAAATTACCTAGGTTTAATTTTAATTATAAATTTTATAATCTATCATATTGTGCACATGAATATGTACAATACATGGATATTCACTGATATTTTCAGAAAAATAGATAATAATTATATTAGTCTTATATCAAAATTTCATTATGATAAGCCAACAATCAACATTAATCAAATCTTTTAGATTTATAATTATAATTATTGCTACCTAGACTTGCAAGGGTGTTAGGGCTAAAGGTACTGAACTTAAATATATAAACAAATTAAAGAAAATACATTAAAATTATTCTAGCGAAAGGATAATGGTTATAATCAACTATGATAAACTTTCTATATGAAATGATCAAAGTCTAAAAGTTTTAATCATCAATTATTTCTTGTAAACTATATTTAAACCCCGCGCGAGATTAGCTACATATGCCTTAACGAGATACCTTAACGAATCACAGTGTGCGTGACGTCATCAGAGCAACACTCGAAAGTCAAATTTAAAGCAACTAAAAGGTGTATAATTATAATAGTTTCAATTTATTGCCTTTATATGAAAGCAATAATAGATTTGATTGATTATTTAATCTCAAAAGTCCTTAATTTTCTATTTAATACTACTGCCTTGATGACGTCACGCACACAAAAACGCACGATTCGTTTCTGTCAAATAAATCAGTAATTTTGTAAATGCTCAAGTCAACAGTTCAGTTTTGTGAATCACAGTGCGAGGTTGAGAGAGGTTTTGTGCAATTTATTAATCGGAATTGTTCGCTGCTATCGTCAAATATGTAGAAAACAATTAACCTATTTGTTGAACAAAATCATTATAGTATCTACGTACATTGAATGCTATTGAAAATAGGTAGAATAGTCAAGACATTACTTTCAAATAGTGCACCCGCCACCATTTTGAACAAGGAAGTTATAGTGTAACTGCGTAGAATTCCGCCGCTAGATGGCTTCCTGTGGCTGCTTCCGATCAGAAGTTTATTGCAGCATTATTGAATATTACACAGACTACCTAGCTAGAGATGATTCCTATTGTGACAGCGCCACCTACTCTATTATCATCATTAACTGTAAGTATATAATGACCTTCCTATCTTCTCATCAAATTAAATAGTTTATTTTAAATCTCTCTTTCTTTTTTTCTAAACTAGATATAGGTAGGTACCTAGCTGATCATATGCAGTGTGCACTGGCACATGATCTCTGATAATATAGTATCCTAATAAATAATAAGAAAATGAATGTAGGCCTAGCAATAGTCATGTGAAGATTATTAAATTTACTCTCTTACATTTTTTGTGTGCAAAATTTGCAATATTGCTTTAGCCTAGCTTCCTAGGGCCTAGGCCAAGTAGTATTTATCTTGGTACTCGGCCTCGGGTAAGTTACAAATTATCGGTCAGTTCCACATCTTCGATCATATGAAAAAACTAACTTTACCTAGCTAGGTAGGTACCTAGGTAATATCTATAATAATTAGGCTATTATTTAATTTTTATATTAATTAATGTGTCGTGGTGTTATACATAGGTATTATTGATACCTATTAGCTAATATATAAAAATGTAGATATGCTACCTACCTACATTATTAGTTATTACATAATAGTTTTTTCTTATGATCGAAGATGTGGAACTGACTAATTATTCGTAGCATGCCCTAATAAGTAATAACAAGGTAGCTAGCTATGGAAATTCATGTTTATACGTTTTTTGATTTTGTAATTTGAGTAGGAATTAGATCCCAATTGACTCGCTTCTGGTATCAGTTTAAAAAAAGCATGGATTGAATTTATATGATAGGTATTGTTAATATTATTTAATAATAATAAAGCTACAGCTTATGCGATTGTAAAAACATTACTCCTCTTTTTCAGTATCAAGATGCTTCAAAGATTCTTCAGTGCAGCTCTTCTAACCCTTAAATGACGAAAGGCTATGTTAATAGCAAATTGGGTTCATTTCACTGATATACCTACATCAGAAAAATTCTAAATTGTTGCATTTCAAAAATCTTTTCAAGGAAGCATAAACAGTTATGGAAGCATAAACTTTTTCTTCATTGAAAAAGCTAGGTGAGTATTATTGCAGTTATAATCTTATGAATGAATCATTAATAATATCTAGCTAGTTAATAAGCAATAACTGAAAAATATAATTGAAATCAAAGACAAAGTTCAATCTCTCAGTTTTTTTAGTAATATATTCAGACAACAATTATTCATGGTTACTTGATGCCAAATATTCAAAAGCTACTTCTAATGTGAATGCAATAATCTTCAATGCTTCAATTTCAGAGCATTAGTCTTTTTAACTAGGTAATAATAATAAGGTTAAAGTATATTCTATTTTTTTATTATACCCAAT